>CANUEX010125843.1:0-12532 GCA_948099535.1 Jatropha multifida
AAAAAAATAATACTTTCATAATACACATATATACTTAGCTTAAAATACTTAAAATCAACATTTAGCAAAACATTTCAAAGTCAAAACATTTTTACTTCAAAATAACTTAACTTACAACTTCAAAATATTATCCAACTTTCATACTTATACTTATCAAATATATGTATATATAGCTTAAATACTTAAAAACCACCATTTAGAAACAACAAAACATGTCTTACCACCAAGAAGGAGGTTTGGCCTCATTATGACAACAAAGGAGGAAAGGCTTCCTCCATCAAAAGCCTTAATTACTAACTAAAAATCATTACTCAAAACCATTAAATTCATTACTTGAAGCACCTAACAATAAAACCCATTTTTACAATTTCAAAACCTTCTTTAAGTCTTAGAAAAAAAGCTAAAACATTGAAATTCAAGGAAATGGTTTTAACTATCATCAAATTACTTAGTAATAAACTCATTTAAGTTGAAATCAGGCATAAAAATCAAAGAAACACAAAGGCCCTTCTCCTTAAGTAATTCGGCCAATCATGAAAGAAGGGGAAGGAAGTGTTCCTCTTCCCATTCAAGCATTCCATAATGCTTAGAAATCAAGCCAAATCATATAAAAGCATTCAAAAGACAATTTTCCCAATAAAATCACAAAATTCTCAAAATTCATTCAAAAACCTAAAATTTAAAAACTTAAAGAAATGAAAGGGAAAATGAATTATTATTGCACTAACCTTAAAGAAAAAGCTTAAATAAGCTTAGAAAGCTCTATTCTATGGCTTTCTCTTTGCCTTTGGAGGATGGTTCTCCAACCTCTTCAAAGTAGCAAAAATACCCATTAAAATCAAGAAATGATTAAAGATGAAGATGGAGCATGATCTAAAGCATATTCTACCATATATATTCTATGAATTCATCAATTAAATCCTTAGAATCAT
Organism: Jatropha multifida; assembly: GCA_948099535.1. Taxonomy (NCBI): domain Eukaryota; kingdom Viridiplantae; phylum Streptophyta; class Magnoliopsida; order Malpighiales; family Euphorbiaceae; genus Jatropha; species Jatropha multifida. Next base: position 933 of record CANUEX010125843.1, read on the forward strand.
AAATCACAACTTACTTGTTTTGGTAGTAAACTCCAAGTTCTTTGCTTCTAATCACCAAATACTACCTTATTAACTTAATTCTTCAAGTTTAAAGGCTTAACTATGGTTTAATTGATCTAATTTGGTGCAGTTTGTAAGTAGAGAGATTGAGAGAAAATGGTGGAGAAGGAGAAGAGAAGTTAATGTTGGAAATGGAGAAGAAGAAGAAGAAAGTGAATTAGTTGGATAAGTTTTGTTGACCAAGTCAATAAAACTAATGTTGCTAATTAACCACCTTTTGACAAGTGTAAGGCTTAGATCAAGTCAAGGTATTCTAATCTAAAGGCTCTAAATATTCACCTTTAATTATTATTTAACTCCACCAATTAATTAACTTAACTCCATAAAAATAATTCCTCAATTTTCCTTAATATGCTACACTAGAAAACACTATTTATTAATACTTAATTTCTCCAAAAATATTCATGAAATATTTTCCACCCACTTAAATCATATAAACATACTCCAAAAATATTAAATAAAATATTAAGCATCAATAGTAATTTTTCCAAACCAAAATAATACAAAATTCCGGACCGATATTACTATTCACAGATCGGTAATCTACTATTCACCAATAATTGATTACTTACTTTGTCATGAAGATTTATATCTTAACTTTAATTAATTAAGACCAATCCCATAAATTTAATTAACTCCACAAATATTAATTATGCTTAATATCATCATCGGGTCCAAATAAAATATTATTTCTCTCTCTAATGATACCATTCATGACTCGTTCAAATAATATCATTTTAAGATCTGAAAGTTTGGGTCGTTACAGCTTTGATAGTAGTGCTAAGTTGAATGCATCAATATCCCAAAAACCTAAACCTCCTTGAGCTTTTGAGAGACATAATTTATCCCAAGAACACCAGTGAATCTCCGCTTCTTAGTTATTAGGCTGACTAAAGATCATGCTATTATCTACAAAAGAATAAATGTGAAACAATCGGTGCTCTCCTACAAAGTCTTGATGGCATGTAGCTTATTTTCTCTTTCTGCTTTAGAAATTACACATGAGAAAACCTTAGCATAGAAGAGAACAAAATAAGGAGAAAGATGGTCCCCTTAACAAAGCCCCTTATATAGGAAAAAAACTTCCTCATATTCCCCATTGATATGAAGAGAATACGATACAAAGGAAATACAATGCATAATGAGGTCTACCGATTTAACATTGAACCCCATTCGAATCATAACCCAGCTAAGTGTAGATGTAACAGTTCATTTTTTAGTGTCTTGTGCAGTGTCAGTAATAGTGATTTATCGGCCTGTGAATAGTACCATCGGTCTGGGACATGGTATTATTTCGGTCCGAAAAAATTACTATGCATGTCTAATGTTTCATTTAATATTTTTGGAGCATGTTTGCATGATTTAGGTGGGTAGAAAGTACTTCATGAATATTTTTGGAGAATTAAGGTATTTAATAAATAGTGTTTTCTAGTGTAGTATGTTAAGGAATAATTGAGAAATTATTTTTATGGAGTTAATTTAATTAATTGGTGGAGTTAAATAATAATTAAAGGAGAATTAGTTGATGAATATTTAGAGCCATTGGATGAGAATACTAGAGACTTGATCATAGCCATTCATTTGGCATAAAATGAAGAAGTCAAATTTGACTTTTCTACTTAAAAGTTACCACTCATCAACACTATTCACCCATCTTCTTCCTCTCTTCTCCATGCCACTTTCTCTCTCTTCTTTCCTCCATTTTCTCTCATTTATCTACTTCTAAACTTCACCAAATCATCTAGTTTAAGCCTTGAAATAGCAAACAAACAAGACTCAAGCTTAGGAATAAGAATTTGAAGTTTTAAGTTAAGGAATTTGAGTCTCTACCAAGAACAAGTAAGTTGTGAAATTGTGAATTTGTGAATTAATAAGTAGAATTCAAGGTTTAGACTTGTAATTGACGCATTAAATCATGCTCCATCTATTTCTTGTGTCAATTTTTGATTTTAATGTAAATTTCTCTTACTTTGAAGAGGTTGGAGAACCCTCTACCAAAGGGAAGGAAAAAGCCAAAGATTAAGGCTTTCTAAACTCCTTCAAGCTTGTTTATTAGGTTAATGCATTATTATTTCATTTCCTCATTCATTTTTCTTCAAGTTTTAATTTTTAGGTTTTTGAATGAATTTTGAGAAATTGTGAATTGTGTTGGGGAAATGGATATTTGATCGTTTAACTTGATTTTCCATGACTTTTAAGCATGATAGAATGCTTGAAAGAGAAGGGAAACATCTCCTTCCCCTTCACCTAAGCTTGGTCGAACATCTAAGAGGAAGGCCCTTTTTATTGGTTTCTTGCTTTTGTTTTCTTTGATGATAAATGAGTCTTTGAAAGGTTTTCTTTTAATTTAGTGTATTTATTTTGAAAAGAAAGCATTTCCCCTTCTATTTACAAGAGTGGCCGAACCTATGGTGGTGAAGGACATTATGGTTTCTTTGATTTCTATGCTTGATTTTAACTTAAATGAGTTTGTTAATAAGCAATTTGATGATGGTTAAAACCTCTTATTTGAATTCCAGTGTTTAAGCATTTTATCAAGTCTTAAAGAAGGTTTTGAATGTGTAAAAATGGGTTTTATAGTTATTTGTCTCAAGTAATGAATTTAATAATTTTGAGAAGTGATTTTAAGTTAGAAATTAAGACATTTTATGGAGGAAACCATTCCTCCTTTGATAAAGAGGTCGAACCTCCTTTTAGTGGGTAAGGCATGTTTTTGCTCTTCTAAATGATGGTTTCTAAGTGTTTTAAGCTATATATATATATACGTATTATGAAAGTATGGTTTTTGTTGAAATATAAGTGGGTTCGATGGACTTTTACAAGTTGTAAGTTAAGAAAATTTGAAGTAAAAACAATTAAGTTATGAAAGTTTTGTTAAGAAATGAGTTATAAGAAATACGATGTTTTATGAAGAAGTAATATGATTTGGGCTCTTATGTACTTGGTTGAAATGTGATATGATATGATTCATTTATGTAAGATGAGCATGCTCGACTTTAATGCCATTATGATATGTTATGAGCTATGATCACATACTAGGGTTATCAGCCCTTATGTTTAAGCGGACGCGCTTATTATATATAAGTAGGCTTTAATGCCTTTATGTTATGGTTGGTGACCTAAGGCCAAATATGTTATGGTTGACGACCTAAGGCCAAATATGTTATGATACGGAATCAAATCTGTTATTGTTTCTCCTGGTATGTTTAAGCCCTAAGGTATAAAGAAAGTAACGAAACATATGTTTTGATGCTAAAAATACTTTTGTTATGTTTTAATTGAAAGTATGAAAATGTATTTTAAATGAACACTTATTATATATTTATGATTTTGTTAACTTATGGTTAAGTTTTCCTATGACTTATGTTTTAAGTATTTATAATATAATTGGAATTTTATGATTTCTTCCTAAGCATTGCATACGAATTATGTTCAAGTATTTTTTTTAGCACCACTGAGTCTTCCACTCAGCGCGTTGATTTTATCATGCTCAGGTTGTAAGCGGTGAATGCTACTTGAAAACCGAAGGCGTAGCATAAGAAAAGATACTATTTTTAGGGTAGGGTATATTTTGAAATGTAATTATGGCATGTATATAAATAATGTAAAATGTATTGAGGTTGTAAATATTGAATATGCAAATTAATAAGAGTTGTGATTAATTAAGTAATATTATCTTATTGTTAAGTTATGGTGTATGATTGTTGATAATTAATTCGCTGAATGAATGATATAATATCATGATAGAACCTATATGAATGGATGAGTATTTAGAAGTGCTTGTGATTTGTTGTATTGAATTGGAGTATTGGGGATTTGGAGGTGTATATAAATATTGGAAGTGTATTTGTTTTCTTTGTGTGGCAAGTTGATTTTTTTAGGGGAAACTCTTGTGAATTTTTCGTAGGAATTTCCTTAAACCTTACTTTTAAAAAATAAATATATATAAAATGTTTGCCTCCTTATGAAAACTTAGCCACTTCTAATATATGATCTAGAATTAATAAGTTAGATAAGACGATGTTCCGGCATCGAATGTGGCATTCGTCGTCTGGTCCTCCGGAATTGGGCAGTGGGTGTTACATTTGGATTTAGACCAGGTCAGAGGCATGGTCAGGGTACTTATGCTAGATCAGCACCACAAACTATGTCTGTTGCTAGTGGTGGAGGTGCAGTGTGGAGTGACAAACCAGTTTGTACTCAATGAGGTAGGAGGCATGTTGGGGTTTGTTGGAGGATTACTGGGGCATGTTTTTGATGTGGGTCTACAGAGCATATGATCCGTAATTGTCCTATGACTTCGATTAGTTCAGGATCGTAAACTGGGAGAGGCTAGCTCCCTTTATTTTGAGAGGCAGAGGTAGAGGCTGTAGTGATCTAATGGGTACTAGAAGTCAGAGACCAGTTGACAGCAAACAGACCTGAGTCTAGAGAACTTGCCAGAGCTTATGCCATAAGGACTAGAGAGGAGCCGGATGCCCCGAACTTCATAATTGGTACATTTTCTATCTTTGATACCCATGTGCATGCTTTGATTGATCTTGGCTCCACGCATTCATATTTATGCATACATGTGGGTAAATTGGGTAAGATGCATGCTGACATGTTAGAGCATAGTATTGAGGTCACTAATCCCTTGGGTCATAGTGTTGTAGTTAATCGAGTATATAAGGATTGTCCATTAGTAATTCATGGCTATGTGTTTTTAGGAGACTTCATAGAGCTACCTTTTCGAGAGTATGATGTGATTTTGGGAATGGATTGTTTATCTAGATATTGAGTCATAGTTGATTATAGACTTAAGAGGGTTGCACTACTGGCTTCATCTAGTGAGGAGATTGTTGTTGTGGGTGAGAGGTCGGATTACCTCTCTAATGTTATTTCTGCTACTACTACTAGAAGATTGATCAAGCATGGTTGTGAGGCATTCTTAGCTTGTGTGCTTAATCCAAAGCCGAAAACTTCCAATGTGTATGATATACCCATAGTATGTGATTTTTCAGATGTATTTCCAGAGGAGTTGCCTGGTTTTCCTCCTAAGAGAGAGGTTGAGTTTAATATTGAGATTATACCTAGTACCGCACCGATATCCATTGCTCCATATCAGATGGCGCCTACTGAATTAAGAGAGTTGAAGATTTAGATTCAGGAGTTGCTTGATAAGAGTTTCATTCATCCTAGTGTATTTTTGTGGGGTGCTCCATTATTGTTTGTGAAGAAAAATGATGGCTCTTTGAGACTATATATTGACTATAGACAGCTTAGCAAAGTCACTGTGAAGAATCAGTATCCATTGCCGCAGATAAATGATTTGTTTGATCAGTTGAGAGGAGCTAGTGTGTTCTCAAAGATAGATCTAAGGTCAGGTTATCATCAGCTGGGTGTTAAAGAATCAGAGGTGCCTAAGACAGCTTTCAAGACACGTTATGGTCACTATGAGTTTCTGGTAATGTCGTTTGGTTTAACCAATGCTCCTGAAGTTTTCATGGATTTAATGAATCAGATCTTCCATACTTACTTAGATCAGTTTGTAGTTGTGTTCATAGATTACATCTTAGTGTATTCTCAGACTAGGGAGGATCATAACCATCATATGAGGATTGTACTTCAGATATAAAGAGAGAGGCAGTTGTATGCTAAGTTAAGCAAGTGTGAATTCTAGTTATCTGAGATTGCTTCCCTAGGTCACATCATTTCTGCTGAGGGTATTGGAGTTCATCCAAAGAAAATAGAGGCAATAGTTGAATGGAAGCCACCTAAATATGTTACAGAGATTCGGAGTTTCTTAGGACTGGATGGTTACTATAGGAGATTCATCGAGGGATTTTCTCTTATTGCAACCCCTTTGACTAGACTTCTATAAAAGGATGTTAGATTTGAGTGGACTGATAAATGTCAGAGTAGTTTTGAGAGATTGAAGGAGATGCTTATTGAGGCTCTAGTGCTGACACAGCTTGCATCTGGCTGACCGTATGATGTGTATAGTCATGCTTCGCATAATAGATTGGGTTGTGTACTTATGCAAGAGGGTAAAGTAGTTGCTTATGCTTCAAGACAACTTAAACCTCATAAGAAGAACTACCCTACTCATGATTTGGAGTTAGCAGCTATAGTCTTTGCTTTAAAAATTTGGAGGCACTACTTGTATGGTGAAAAATGTCACTTGTATACGGATCATAAGAGTCTTACGTATTTGCTTAAAAAGGAACTTAATCTGAGACAGCGTAGATGGTTAGAACTTCTTAAAGATTATGACTTCACTATTGATTACCATCCGAGTAAAGCTAATGTGGTTGCATATGCACTTAGTCGAAAGGCTTTGCTTGCTCTTCGTGCAATGAACACTCACTTATCTGTGGCTAGTGATGGTGCACTTGTGGTAGAGCTTATGGTTAGACCCAACCTACTCCAGCAGATTAGGGATGCACAAAGGGGTGATGAGACTATTACTATGTGGAAAGACTTAGTCAGAAATGGTAAGGAGAAGAGGTTTGTAATTAGAGATGATGACTGTTTATACTTGAGGATCGGATCTGTGTGCCTAAGATTCCTTATTTGAGGAGGAGTACATTAGAAGAGGCTCATAGTAGTCCTTATTCTATACATCCTGACAGTAATAAAATGTATCAGGATTTGAAGTTATAGTATTAGTGGTCAGCCATGAAGAGGGACATTGCAGATTATGTATCAAGATGCTTAACCTGTCAGTAGGTTAAGGTAGAGCATCAGGTTCCTTCAGGTTTGCTACACCCTATTTCTATTTCAGAGTGGAAATGGGATAGAATCACCATGGATTTTGTGATTGGGTTGCCTACGACTCCTAAAAAGAAAGATGCCTTATGGGTGATAGTTGACAGATTGACTAAATCAGCACACGTCCTTCCTGTTAGAACTGACTTTACTATGGAGCAGTTTTTAGAACTCTATATAGATGAAATAGTAAGACTGCATGGGTTCCCTCTTCCATCATTTCAGATAGAGACCCGAGTTTCACTTCTAGATTTTGGAAGAAGCTACTTGAGGCCTTGGGTGCAAAGTTGAATTTTAGCATAGCTTTTCATCCTCAAACAGATGGTCAATCGGAGCGGGTTATTCAGATTCTAGAGATATGTTAAGAGCGTGTGTTATCAAGTTTGAGGGTAGTTGGGAGAAGTACATTCGACTTGTGGAATTCACCTATAATAACAGCTATCAAGCAAGCATTCAAATGGCTTCCTTTGAAGCATTGTATAGTAGGAAATGTAGGACTCTGTTATGTTGGTCAGAGTTAAGTGAGGGCAAGATTATAGGTCCAGATTTGATTCAAGATATAGAGGATAAAGTTAGAATTATCAGAGATAGATTAAAAGCGGCTTCAGATCGACAGAAGTCTTATGTCGATTTGAAGAGGAGAGATATAGAGTATGCAGTGGGTGATAAGGTTTTCCTTAAGGTATCTCCATGGAAGAAGGTATTGAGATTTGGGAAGAAGGGTAAGCTTAGTCCTAGATTCATTGGTCCATATGAGATCATTGAGCGTGTAGGTCTATTGGCCTATAAACTAGCTTTACCTCCAGACTTGGATAAAATACATAATGTTTTCCATGTATCTATGTTGAGGAGATATTGATCCGACGCATCACATGTGATACAAGTGGAGTCTGTTACCATAGAGCTGGATTTAACTTATGAAGATGAACCAGTGAGGATACTTGCTAGAGAGTTTAAGGAATTAAGAAATAAGAAAGTTCCTCTAGTAAAGGTCCTTTAGAGAAATCATAAGACCGAAGAAGCTACATGGGAAAGTGAAGAAATTATGAGACAGCAGCATCCTCATTTTTACTTCAGGTGAATTTCAAGGATGAAATTTTTTTTAAGGGGGGGAGAACTGTAACGCCCCATTTTTCAGTGTCTAAAATAGTAGTTTATCGGTCTGTGAATAGTACTACCGATTTGGGAATCGGTATTATTTCGGTCCGAAAAGACTACTATTTATATATTATACTTTATTTAGTATTTTTGGAGCATGTATGCATGATTTTGTTGGGTAGAAAATAAGTTATGAATTTATTTGAAGAATATAGGTAATTAGTGAATGGTGAATTATGGTGTTAATATTAAGGAAATTTGAGGGATTATTTTTGTGGAATAAATTTCAAAATTATGTAGAGATAAATTGTAAATTGAGGAGAATTAATTGGAGAATATTTTTAGCCATTGGATTGGACTACTAAAGAATTGATCTAGACCCTCCATTTGCCATTACCTAAAGAGTCAATGTTATTAGCAATAATTTCATTTTATCTCCCACTTCTTTATCTTGCCGACACTCATCCTCTTCATTCTCTTCTTCCTCTTATTCTCTTCAAATTTCTACTAAGTAAACACATGAAAAAAACTCCACTAAATCGTAAGTTAGAGAATTATTTTTGAGATTTAAGCTTGGAGAGTAATATTTGGTAATTTATTTCAAGTAAATTTGAGGACTTCTCTACTTAAGTCAAGTAAGTGTTTCATGGAGGTTCTCTCTATTTTTGGGTTTAGAATTCTCTTTAAGCATATTCATGCTCATTCATGCTCCACTTCTTCTTTTATGTGTCTTCTTGAATATGAGTTCTTGATTTTCTTTCCTTTATGTAGAGGTGGGTGAACCTTCCACAAAAGATAAGGGAAAAGTTAAGGTCTAAGCTTTGCTAGAAATTGTTAAAGCTTGAAATTGAGGTTTGTGTACATAAATACTCTTTCCTCTTTCAATTTTTGATTTTGAGAATTTATGTTTTTAAATGAAAAGTTAGGGGTTTTATGTGAGTTGCTTGAATTGATGAATTTTGATGTTAGATGTGGTCCTAGGTGGAATTAGAAGTCATTTTTTGACCCCCTTTATAATTTTCATATGTATTTGACCTCTTCATGAGAGTTGTAGCTCTATTTACTAGCTTTCGAAAACATCCTCTTATCTCTAATTTGGATACTTGTAGCTCAATATATGATTTTAATACCAAAATTGGTTCTGTCATGGCATCGCACCTATATGTCTGAAATAATTGTCCATTTAGGCTACTAAGACGGTCATATTATATCTTATGTCATTCATGAAATTTATAACTCTACTTCTTAACTTTCCAAAACATCCTCTTATGTCTAATTTGGACACTTGTAGATCAACTTATGATTTTATTACCAAAACTAATTCTATCATAACAGGCCACTAGTATGTCCAAATTGATTGCTTATCTTTGGCCACTAAAATATGATAAGATCATGTTTTGAACCCTTCATGAAATTTGTTTCTAGATATCTTAATAATTCACTGGATTTGGATTTGTCAAAATTGACTGCTTGGATAAGTAGAAATTAAATAAACATTAAATTTGGATGTGTTAAATCATGTATGAGCTGTTGGTCTCTTCATGACATTTGTATAATTTTGTTTTAGCTTTCTAAAGAATTAAATTTTGCTCAACTTGAAGATCTATAGCTCCAGTTATTCCCTAAAACCCAGTAAAGTCCAAGGTTATAAAAATGCTAGAAATTCTTGATTTAGTAAATTTATTCACAAAACTCTCAAAATTTGACTAATTTATAAATATTCCTTAATAAAAAGAACCACAGAAAATAATTAATGGAGATTAAGGATTCTGAGTATGTGTTTTGTTAATGGAAAATTTGTTTTGCATAAGTATGCAAATTTGATAATTTTCCTGAGTTGTAAGTAAATGAAATAAATATTTCTAAATATATATTGCTTGATACGAATATGATTTTGAGAAGTCTAAAAGGATATGAACTTTATAAGAAATGTTATGAATTAAGAGAGAGAGATGAATTTTTGGGCTCTATTATACTTAGTGTGAATCTATTGTATGATTTGATTTATTCTATAAGATGAGCATGCTCGGCTTCGATGCCTTTTTGATATGATATAAGCTATGATCATATGCTAGGCTCTGGATGCCTCCTGTTTGAGTGGACGCGCTCTATCTGTTCCTGTTTAGGCGCTGAATGCCCTTCTGATTATATTGGCATATAAAGCCTCTTTGATTCTGCTTCTGAAATCTGATTCTGATATGAAATCTTATCTTCTTCATTTTCTATTAAGTGTATGCGAGCCCTTATGAAAAATATTATTAAGAAAAGTAAAATGATAAAATCTCATTATTTTGATCTTAATGAAAGAATAAATTATTATGTTATTAAATAAATTCTTAAAGCATGTTAAAGTGGAAACTAGTATTAAAATGTCTATATATTATGATGTAATATTAATTAACATTTTTATTATTTTATATGTAAAATATGAATATATTTGTTAATAGGATTTTTATATGTGTTACTTTTCAAATATTTTTATAATTATGAAATTTTTTGGAAATTTATATTTTAAATATCTTGCCATCGCAATATTGGAAAGTATGTGATTTATGCGCACTACTGAGTTTTATACTGAACGCGTTGATTTTTATCACGCATAAATTGAAGACCGTGGTTGCTATTCAAAGACTAGAGGAGTAGCACCAGAGCTGAAGAGCTGAAAGGATTATCTTTGGTAGTATTAAATTGGTATTGTGTATTTAAGAATTATGGCATGTATAATGGCTGTTGTTGGATAATGTAATATTTGAGATATGTAAATTAAGTGTGTTGTTGTCGCACTCCAAATTTTAGCGATGCGACAGTCCTAGGGTCTAGGTAGACTTAAGGCCATTAATCACCTCGTAGAACCCACAATACATATATTACTTATCTTAGTTATTTGCTTAAGTGGGCCACAATCAATTATTTATTAAATTTCCAAGATCACTGAGAATATTCTTCCTCACATTCTGTATAGACACATATTATTCTCTCAATACTGTTACAATAAAGCTTCCACATCCAACACTAATATCATCCACAAAGATACTATGGAGCAATTAGAGTTTTAGTAATTTAACAATAATATTTACATTGATCATAGGCTTCTTGTTGGAAGAAGGAATCAAGAAGCTGACGGACTAGGATCACCTCTAGCTGAAACCACAGACGCTTGAATAAGTCGTCAACTCAATGAGATTATAGTGTCATATAGGTAGTGTGTACATTGAAAAGTATTTCAAGGTTCAACATTAATAGCAATACCGGATGGTAGTACTATTATTAGCTCATCAGAAATAATTTCGTATGAAGGGATTCATAGTAATTGGATCAATATCACAAATGAGATATCAAAAGGATTTCACAGTAACCAAATCAATATCACAAATGAGATATCACTAATATGGCAGATAATCACATATATAACACTGAATAAAACATATCACTATGCATATTCCAGTGCTATCACATGTATCACATATTAGGGCAGTAACTTCTCCCTTTTATCACAAATTTCTATATGCACATAGCTTGATGGTATAGCCCCCATCAAGACTGGGATTCTATCATATTGGCTAATCAAATGGCTTGGTACAATCAAAATAGGCATAGAGGCCACATAGGTTTCAGAATTCACAATTTCAATATTGTAATAAATAAATGGTTTCAATACTAGCAATGGTATGTAATTGATCAAAAGTTCCAAT
>CANUEX010125851.1:0-28967 GCA_948099535.1 Jatropha multifida
AATAAAATTTTATAATTATTAAATAAAAACAAACCGTCCAAGGTAAGTTGCCGGGGAGAAAAAAATAGTGACGCACAGTGTTTTTCAAAAATATCCGATTCGGGTCTAATTTAAATTAATTCGGTCCAATAAAAAAAATATTGGTTCGATTTTATTCGATTAACGGTTATTCAATAAATTTTCGGGCGAACCACAATGATTTTCGATCCCCATAATATTACGTGGCGTAATATTATTGGCTAATAATTTATAAATTTAAATGGGAATGTTTCGAAATAAAAATTTTGGGGTATTACATGTTCGTTCATGCATTATATGATTTTGGATTTGCGAATTGTGAAGCTGTACCTTAAGAAGCCTATTTGTGGAATTTAATGCAATAAAGTTCTAATTGCACCATGTTAATTAAAATTAGATTTGAAGTTGGTGTCAATATGATTTTATAATATTCCTAAATTAATATGATTTTTCCCTATTTATTGGGATTTAAATGGTTAAATTGGTATTTTAAAACAACTTATAACCTGTGGAGTACTTTCTGAGATTTGGAGAAATTATGACAGGAAAAGTTTGACCATATTATGACCGATGAATTTTTGCTTATAATGTATTATAATTTTAATGAGTATAAGCCCGAGCTATGAATCAAATGTGATATTGAGGCTGGGCTAAGAATTATACCGATTGATTGTTGGACTACATCATAATATGGACTTACTGTTTCCAAAGTTAGACATTAATAGAGATAAATTTTTTATAATTCAAGCTTACAATAGGCATTAGGAGCCTTAAGCTTACCCAGGTCCTAGTGCCGATCCGGTTCGATCCACGATTATGGGTCGTAACTTATTCCTTTCTTATTTCGAAATGAAATAGTTTTTGGTTATTAATATTAATACAATTTTTTTCTTTCCATATAATATTATCTAAAAATATAATTATTTTTTTTCCTTATAATCCGCACAATGCGTAGGGTAATATTAAAAGATGAAATAGTATTCTACAACATCATTTAAAAATAGTAAAATTATATAATAAAATGATAAATTGTATCTTATTGAGATATGTTAAAAAATTATGATATTGAGATATCTATTTTTAAGTATCATGCGTAACTTTTTATAAGATATGCAATAATAAAAGTCATGCATGATATAATCTATATAAAAAATGCATACATACTATTAATATATTTTTCAATAGTGATAATAATTTTAAAAATTTAACTAATTATGTTGAAATACAAAATTATGTATTTTTTTTTATTTTATGTTTATGATTTATTGTCCATTATTGTTTATTTATTTAAAATATTAATGTTTTGCTTATTTATAGTAATGTGCCGTAAATATATGAATATCCTACTTTCTAAAAATTTTTGTATCTATACGTTTCATTATCTCGTGTCCCGTGTCCATACAATTTAGTCCTGGTATATAAGACTACTCCTTATACCAAGTTACTTAACCAAGGTTTTTTTTATTACCAATAAAAATGAACTTTTTTGTCAATTTGCTTTTGTGTGATTGAAATAAGAAATTAATTATTTTATTATTTTATGTTTATGCTTTATTATAAATGATTGTTTATTTATTTAAAATATTAATGTATTACTTATTTAGTATACTATGTCCTAAGCATGACCTATCTTTTTTTAAAATTATCATATTTTGTTTCCATGTAATATAACTTCTGGTATATGAGACTATTTTACCAATAAAAAATGAAGTGTTTTTTTTATTTGTTTTTTGTTATTGAAATAGAAAATTAAGTTTTTTTATTTTGTGTTTATAATTTATTATAAATGATTACTTTTTTATTTGAAATATCAATGTGTTACTTATTTAGTGTACTGTGTCCTGAGCATATGGATTTTCTACCTTTTTTAAAAATTATCGCATTTCATACATTCTTATATTTGGTGTCTTGTGTTTGTGCAACCTAACTCCTGATATATGAGACTACTCCATACACTAAGTTAATCAACTAAAATTTTTTATTACCAATAAAAATGAAGTACTTTTTTATTTGCTTTTGTGTCATTGAAATAGGAAATTTAGTATTTTTTTACTTTATATTTATTATAAATGATTATTTATTTAAAATATTAATATATTAATTATTTAGTGTAATATGTTTTAAGTAAGTGAATGTCCTATCTTTATTAAAAGTTATCGTATTTTGTACGTTCTGTATCTCATGTCATGGTTTCATGCAACTCAATTTTTAGTATATGATACTACTCTATACACCAAATTAATTAATCAAGATTTTTTTTATTATCAATAAAAATAAAGTATTTTTAAATATTTTTTATGTCATTAAAATAAAAAATTAATTTTTTTATTTCATATTTATAATTTATTATAATTTATTATTTATTTATTTATTTAAAATATTATTTATTTAATATAATGTATTATAAGTGTGTGGATATCCTACTTTTTTAAAAGTTATCGTATCTCATATGTTCTTATTTATATTTTTTAAATTGCTTATTTATTATTTATTTAATAGTAATGTATTATTTATTCACACTCAGGTGTATTACTTATTAATCATTTTGTAAGAAGAAATAAATTGACATTAATATATTAATTGCTAAAGATAATCTTTTTACAAATATTAACTTGATAGAGTGATTATGTGAAAATATAAAATAACTGATCTTTTCACAATTTTATAATTATGTTAAATTATGAAATTCTAACATCCGTCGTTCTATAATCTAAAATAATGTCAAGTGGTAAACTATGCTACTTACACTTAGTTTTCATGTAAAGCTACTTACACTTAGTTTTCATATAAAGCAAACTATTCTACTTTTATATATTATAAAGATATATATAAATTTTTCAATCGTAATAATTTTTTTGAGAATTTAAGTAATTATATTGAAATAAAAAATTAAATATTTTTATTTTAAGTTTATTATTTATTATAAATAATTATTTATTTATTATCATATCTTGTACGTTCTGGTATATCATGTCATATATCTATACAATTTAGCTTTTGGTATATAACAATACTCCATACATCAAGGTAACCATTAAAATAAAAAATTAAATATTTTTATTTTATAGTCTAGGTTATATGTATTTTAATTTACTTTTAATTTAAACTAATTATATTAAAATAAAAAATTAAGATTTTTTTATTTTTTATTTTTTATAAATAATTATTTATTTATTATCATATATTTGATATGTTTTGTATTTCGTGTCTTATATCTGTATAACCTAACTACTGATATATAAGATACCTTATACACCAAAATAATCATTAAAATAAAAAATTGAGTATTTTCTATGCTTATTTGTATTTTAATTAAATTTTAATTTAATTTGATGTATTATTTTGATAGGATGTAACTAATAGATATTATCATGATAAATATATTGTTTAAAAATATAAAACAATTTATATTACTGTCATTACACTTTATCTTTTTACAATTGTGCTAAATAATTATTGCTGATAATTTTAGAGATTTACATGAGTCCGTTTGGAATATAGATTTCAATTCTAGGAATTCAATTCTATGAAATTGAATATAACTATACCAAATTTCACAAACTAGTGGAATTTCTAAATGAATTCTATAAAATTAAACACTCTAATTTTTTGTGACAAAACTACCCTCTTTTTCTATAAATTCAAGTTTTAAAATTTTTTTTACTTATTTAACTTAATTATTTTATCAAACTTGATCATAATAATAAACCATTAAATTTTATTTGATAAAACTACCCTCTATAGACTGAAGTATTTCCTTTCTTTTTTCTTGTTTTGTTTTGTTTTTTTGACTTTTTGAGTCCATAATTATTAGTGAGAAACTATAGTTTTTGTCTTTATATACTACTATTTTCAAGTATAATTAATAACAACAGTAGCCTTCTCAAATATTTTTATAATTTCTAAATTAATTAGTTAAATGAACAAGGCATTTTACATCTTTTTTTTTTCTTAAACAGAGACATTTTATACAAATTAAAGATAAGTATTATGATGAATGTTATAATTATTTTATATATTATAATTATAATTATATTTATATAATTAATTAGTTAGGGTGGAAAGTGGGTATTATTTATATGAAATTTATTATTTATATCTTAGTAAAAAAACAAGTTATGATATTGTATATAATAAATATAAATTGATGTTTATTATTTATTTTTATTAGATTATTATGCTAAGGGTATATTAGAAAATAGTGATAAATGAATTTTTATTTAAGAATTTATTTCAAATATAATTTTGTGGAATATAATTTAATTAAATTTTTTATTTTAAATTGTAGTTTACCAAATATAATAAATTTATTTATAAATAAATTTTATTTAAAATTTAATTATAAATGAATTATAAAATTATTATTCATTTATTTTAAAAAGATTGTTAGTTCCATATAATGTAAACTGTTGTGGTTATATATATATATATATATATATATATCAATGTCACGGCTATATGAGCTTGTAAGTTTGATAAAAGCCGATGGATATCGGGACTCATGCGAGAAACGTGCAATTTATCGTGATAAAAAGAAACTATCTTTCACTTGCTCAATGATGACTATTATTATAGTATATTATATGCTAGTCTGTCTTGTCTCATATATATACTCAAAAATTCCAGCATTCTCACACGCAAAAAGTGCATAACTAGAAAACAAAAGCCGCCCTCTCATAGAAGACGAGAAACCCATCACGGACTCGTTTACAAGCTTGCATAACTTCTTGAAATAATAGATTCCCCTCCAATTGGCCTCTGCCCAAACAAACTCTGCAGAAAAATTTATATTGTCTTTATCCAATTGCCTCCCTTCCTTCCAATCATCCATCACGGGCTACAACAAAAGAACTCGCTCTTTTGAAATATATTGTAAAACTTATACGCTCAAGAAAGATACCCGTTTCTTTTGACATTTTCATTCTTTCTACCTTGCACATTGCTTTATGGCATCTGGAAACAGAGAACCGAAGGCCTTTGTTTTCCTCTGCTTATTTGTCTTCTTTTCGAGTTCAAGAATCCAAGTTGTAGCACAACCATCGCCTGTTTTCGCCTGTGATGTTTCGAAGAATCCATCGTTGGCGAGTTTTGGTTTTTGCAATGTGTCTTTGGGAATAAATGAGAGAGTTGTAGACTTGGTGGAGAGACTGACATTGCAAGAGAAAATTAGCTTCTTGGTTAACAGTGCAGGGAGTGTGAGTAGACTCGGCATACCAAAATACGAGTGGTGGTCCGAGGCTTTACATGGAGTCTCTTATGTGGGTCCAGGTACCCATTTCTCCAGTTTGGTACCTGGAGCTACAAGCTTTCCTCAGGTCATCTCAACTGCTGCTTCCTTTAACACTTCCCTTTTTGAAGCCATTGGAAAGGTAAATGTTACTTCACCATTGTTCTTTTCTCAATTGAATAAATAGAGCTGCAAAAAATTGTGAGGATTAGTTTTGAACCGGATTTCACTCGCTCTGAAAATTAGTAATTTGAGGATTCCTCTTGCGTAAAAGAAAATTATTTAATTGAAAATCATAAATTAATTCTAAAATACCGTGAAATAATCTCCCAGATTTGCCGTAAGTTGTACACTTCAGATTATTTATGGTCAAAACATCTAGCTGTGTAAGAGGCCCAAAATCTTTGGATAGAGGAGGTGGATGGGGACATATAGTCAGTCTGTCATTCAACTCAATTAGGTATAAAAAAAGTCTGATGGTTGTTACATTGGATGCTGATATTTTCGGTGAGGATACAAAATAAGGTAGGTGCATTTATAATTGTTATTCTCCAGCAATGATGCTTCTTGTATAATGAACGAGTATAATCGACGTTATCAGAAATGATGATCTGATCAATAATATTTTAAAAAATTCTAATGATTGCATTTTTTTGAGTGTGCTTAGGATTACAAAAACGATGATGATTTTGTTTTTGCAAGGTGGTTTCTACTGAAGCTAGGGCCATGTACAATGTGGGATTGGCAGGCTTGACTTTTTGGTCACCAAATGTTAACATATTCCGGGATCCCAGGTGGGGAAGAGGCCAAGAGACTCCAGGGGAAGACCCATTGCTTTCGAGTAAATATGGATCAGGTTATGTTAGAGGTCTACAACAAAGGGATGATGGTGATTCAGATAAGCTTAAGGTTGCAGCGTGTTGTAAACATTACACAGCCTATGATGTAGACAATTGGAAAGGAACAGATCGTTACCATTTTAACGCCGTGGTAATTAGCCTTCATTAGACAATTAATTAATATTATTATTTTTGAGGGATAGGAGTGTCATTCTTTTATCATTTTTTGCATGCCAATTAGGTAACAAAGCAAGATTTAGATGATACATTCCAACCACCATTCAAGAGTTGCGTCATTGATGGAAATGTTGCAAGTGTCATGTGCTCCTACAATAAGGTCAATGGTAAGCCTACCTGTGCTGACCCAGACCTTCTTTCTGGGGTCATACGAGGCCAATGGAAACTAAATGGGTAATAATTATTTATCTCCAACAATATTTACTGCTATTCAGGTTTACAATTGATAATTAAGTTTAAACGGGTGGGTATTTGGTTTCTGCAGATACATAGTTTCGGACTGTGATTCAGTAGATGTGCTTTACAATTCCCAACATTATACCAAAACACCAGAAGAAGCTGCAGCTGTATCTATCTTAGCAGGTGGCTGCCTCCTGACTTCACTTAAATAATTTTCAATCCTCTAACTTCCTATTTTGACTTAAAATGTTTATTATTAAATTTTGCAGGGTTAGATCTCAATTGTGGATCTTTCCTAGGCCAACATACAGAAGCAGCCGTAAAAGCAGGATTAGTGAATGAGACTGCGATTGATAAGGCCGTCTCAAATAACTTTGCCAATTTGATGAGACTCGGTTTCTTTGATGGTGACCCTAGCAAGCAACTCTACGGAAAGCTTGGTCCAAAAGATGTTTGCACGCCAGAGCACCAAGAGCTTGCACGTGAAGCTGCTAGGCAAGGAATAGTGTTGCTAAAGAATACTCCAGGATCATTGCCTCTAACTCCTACTGCCATAAAAAATTTGGCAGTAATTGGACCAAATGCAAATGTCACAAAAACAATGATAGGAAACTACGAGGGTATGAATTCAGAATTTTACTCTAAATCCAAAACAAAGCATTTTTTTTCTGTTAATTTGGCACCAATGAATTCAAACTTGCAATCTCATAAGCACTGGAGATGATACCAACACCAATGAGTCAAACCTTTTTGTTAACAATTTCTTCTTTCTATCCTGTTCGTTTCCTGTTAACTGGTATCTTTGGCAGGTACCCCATGCAAATATACAACCCCTTTGCAAGGTCTAACAGCATCAGTTGCAACCACATATCAGCCAGGCTGCAATAATGTTGCTTGCGGCACAGCGCAACTGGAGGATGCCAAGAAAATAGCAGCCTCAGCAGATGCTACTGTACTTGTCATGGGTGCTGATCAATCAATCGAGGCAGAGAGCCGCGACAGAGTTGACATTCTTCTACCTGGACAGCAGCAACTTTTAATAACACAAGTTTCAAATGCATCCAAGGGACCTGTAATTCTTGTCATAATGTCTGGAGGTGGTATGGATGTATCTTTTGCCAAATCTAATGACAAGATAACAAGCATCCTATGGGTTGGTTACCCTGGCGAAGCTGGTGGAGCTGCCATTGCTGATATTATTTTTGGATATTATAATCCAAGTAAGTTGCTATCGTTTCTTCATTATTTAATTGTATGTATATGCAGAGCAGAGAGGCAAAAACTGAAGCAAATAACACATTTCTCAGGTGGAAGACTGCCAATGACATGGTATCCGCAATCATATGTGGACAAAGTGCCAATGACGAACATGAATATGAGACCAGACCCTTCCAGTGGTTATCCAGGTCGATCCTATAGGTTCTACACTGGAGAAACTGTTTATTCATTTGGAGATGGGCTGAGCTATTCAAAATTTGAGCAACAACTAGTTCAAGCCCCTAAATTAGTGACTGTTCCCTTAGAGGAAGGACATACTTGTCAATCTAGAAAATGCATATCGGTGGATGCTATTGACCGTACTTGTCAAAATTTAGCTTTTGATATACATTTGAAAGTTAAAAACATGGGAAGAATTAGAGGAAGCCATACAGTATTCTTGTTCTCTGCGCCTCCATCAGTGCACAACTCGCCACAGAAGCACTTGGTGGATTTTGAGAAGGTTTCTTTGGATCCACTAACACATTCAACTGTCCAATTTAAGGTGGATATTTGCAAGCATTTGAGCGTGGTAGATGAATTTGGAAGCCGGAAAATTGCCTTGGGAGAACATATTCTTTATGTTGGAGACCTCAAACACTCCATGACTCTGAGGATCTGAATCCATTCTTCAGCTCCTTTGCAGTGATTTGATTTTTCTCTATTTTTAAGAAAAGTAATTTCAAAATGGAAATATGTTATTTGAATAGATTGAGAGGGTTGTAACAATTTCCTCAATTGATTCATTTAGCCAAAATGTTCGAAAATTGAATTTTGAAATCCAAATTAACCAAGTCAATGATTGACGTGCTCTTTTGTGTTCTATTTTTATTTTATTTTATTTATTTTACGCATTTCACGCAAATGGTTTCATCCTAATTTGGCTCAATTTTTTATTATGATCAATTTGTTGGATTAAATCGATTTAACTTTTTAAGGTGTATAAATTATTATTCGAATTAAAAAATAATAATTTTTTTATTCAAATCCAACGGTAGATTTAGTTTGATTTGATTGAATTTACCATTTAATGCGTACATATATCTACTTTTAAAAAAAAAATGGAATAAGTTGTTTGAAAAGCATAGTACATAAATCTATAGCAAAGCGTCATATATCCCTAGATAAAGGCACAACTTAGATTTGGGCGTTTGTCAGTCCAGCTCGTACTCAATTGGGCATTAGACAGCGTTAAATTCAACCAATAAAGCGTGCAAGTTGTTATATATCACGTGCATATCCGCTGGAAACTTTTTCCAAGTTTGGTAACCAAATTTATTATTTTACGAGTCAAAACAGCGCTTCACACCCAGCTATTAAATTATTATTTTTGATAAATTATTATAAATAATAAAACTGTTAGGAAGATTAATCTAAAGCCTACCTGATTTAATCCAATAATGTTAATTATAAAAAATTATTGTAGTTAATATAATTATGACATTGTTTGCAATAAACGTAACATTATAAATCTACAGCATTGTAACTGATAAAAAATGTATTATTCTAATTATTATTAATAATCTATTTCTATATCTATAATATAAACGTACGAATGAGAGGAATATTAGATCTCTAAAATGTCCCTACGTATTTTAATTGATAAAAAAATTATTAAGGATAATATAATTTTTAATTTTATTGATATTTTATTTGCAATAAAGATAATTTAATCCTATTTTAATTAATAAATTTTTTAATTCTATTATGATTAGGAATATAATTTAATAAAAATATATAATTTAAAAAATATTGAATTATGCATTTAAATTTATTGACTCTGGTCAATATTGGGATTTCATACCGTGTTTATTTTTCTATTGTAATTATTATTATAGTTTTATTCTAATCCTATAATAATAATAATAATAATAATAATTATTATTATTATTATTATTATTATTATAAATTTAATGTCATTTTAATTACGAATTTATCTTTTAATATCATTCTAATTAAGAATTTGTTCTATCATACCACTATATATATATTTAGTTTTAATTATTTTTCGCTATAAAAAATTTGTTGCTTTTGACTATCAATAATCAATATTTCAAGCTTTTACTAATTTGAAATTATTAAATTTGTAGTCATGTTTTCTTTCTGTTGTAAATATTAACTTTCTCTATTTATAGATTAATATAATAATTGTTATCTATATTCTTATAAATTAGCAATCATTACATCCTTCTTATTTGTGTTTAGAGTTATAGATTTATAGATTTATATATTCGTTACTTAATGAAACACCGTATTTAATAAGTTAAATAATAATAATAATAATAATAATAATAATAATAATAATAATAATAATAATAATAATAATAATAATCCTGATCTTTTACACAAGCCTTTTGTTTGTTCGGGTCCAGCTAGTTACAATATTTAATTTGTTAATATGAAACTAACTTAATTAAAAACTACTTAATTTGATTTAAAATAATAAAATTTGATTTGAATTTTTTCTAGATTCCAATGTATTAACTGGAATAGAAATATTAATACTTGCATAACATGTGAAAATATTTTCTCTAGATTCTGATATATTCAATATATTAGTAAACTGTTGTAGCTATCGTTACATATATAAAATTTTTACAGAACATGATTAAATATATTTCTCTAGCTATCGTTACATAATTAATAAAATATTCTCCCTGCTTCGTAATGCTTTATTTTATTTATTTTTATTGATGCAACAAGATAAATAATTTTAATTTTTTATTCTAAAAGTTATACATGATGATTCAATCTACACTCTTAAAATAGGGCAAAAAGAATGAAGTTTCAGATTATTAGTGCTTAAAATTAACCTTTTAGAAGTGTATCGGTCATTAATCAACATTGAAAAGATAAGAAACAAATTGTTTCTTGATTCTAAAGTAAATATTTTATTTAATTATTAATTTTGTGAAAAAATCAGATTTTATTTGATTTTATTAATTATGATTAATTTTTTTTTCAAAGAATTCAAATTTTAGCTGCTATTTTTTAATGAAGTAATAGGATACTTCGAAAATTCTTTAGAGATTGAGAAAACTTATCTTATAACTAATGGACGTGTTATAGTAGTTCATGCTTCTTATTCTAATGTTCATGAGATATTAGTGTTGAACCTCAATAAATATATCATGTTAAAGGAGTATGAAAGATCAATTCTAAAAGAAATCTTGCAATATAAGTCCAATATATTTAAAAATGTGAAAGAATGTGCAAGGGAGAACAACACGAAATCATTAGGTTTGTTTCACATATCTATAATTAATTAAAAACCTATAACTTATATTATGTTATATAATCTTATTAATTAAATTTATCATATTTTTTGATATTTTAGTAATTATTGTCCATGTCAAACCGACGCAAAATATAACTGACGGGGTAAAAAGAAAGTTCATAATTATGACAAGAGAATAATTACTATATTAATAATTTTTCATTATTAAATTTATTTATTATTTATTACTCTAAAATTTACTAACTGTATTTTTTTTAAGATTGGAGAAAATATCTTTAATGTTTTGGAATGATGCAGCAGATGAAAGCAAAATAATTAAAGGTTTTTACAACACAAATAGTTCTTTGCCAATTGTAACATATTCAAATTTAACTACTTCTTATTAAAGAGATTAATTAAATCATTTAAATTGAATTATTTATTGATTTTTTCAATTTATTCTTTCAATATATTTTCTTATTTACTCTATAGAGATTAATTAAATTATTTTTATAGGATTATTTGTTAAATTTTCAATTTATTTTTTAAATTTGGTAATCTACAACTCAAATATAGCGATGTTTTAAGCATAATGCAAACTGATCTATAAATAACGGAAGCTTATGAAATTATAGATACGTGAGTATATTAATTTGATTACGAAATAAAAACTTAAAATATTCTATTAAACAACTAATTATAATCTCTTTTTAATTAATTTTATTGTGGCTATCAAACAAACATGAGTGAAAAATAAATTTATGTTTATTATCAAATTTGGAAAGATTTTTAATTGTGCCAAAAGTTGAGTTAAAAGAAATCATATAGTAGACATTTCAATTAAGTATTTTCGTTAAAATTAATTAAATTTATGTAACTTCTATGAATTTAGTTAAAGTTTTTTTAAAATTAGCTATTAATGACAATAATATTTACTTGATATATATGGATATGAATCTTCTATGGATTTAGTTAAAATTTTTTAAAATTAACTATTAATGACATTAATATTCACTTGATAGATAGAGATATGAAGGTTCTTTTAAAGGGAAATAACATATATTAAAAATAGAAATTTTCTTTGATATCAATCTTGCAAAAAGTGCAACAAAAAAGTTTAATTGAAAAATACGATATTATACTTGTGGTGATATTGAAGATATTCAAACTGTCAACAATTAATAATACTATTTATTTACAATATTTTATGCAATATTAGTGATTGGTTGTTGCAATATTTTTAATTAAATATATAATGTCTATGAATAGTTTTGTAATATCTTTTAAATTATTTTATCGGTATAATGTTAATTTCAATATAGTCGATATAAATAAAAGAATTACAGCTAGCGTGTTTGATAAAGCGAAAATATTAACTGGATGTAAGGTTGATAAATTCATTGAGTCATTGAATATGGTATACATATATAATCTCTTTGATTTACAATAAATCTTAATTTTTTTAGAATAAATCTTAAATTTTTTTAAATAATTAAAATGTATTCATTTTAATTATTTTAACAGGAATCCAAGGAAAAAAGTGAATATTATAGGAGGTTGATTAGGTTCATCAGTAAAACATATAAATTTTTTTTCAGATTAAAGAAAGAAAAAGATTTTTTCGTAACTAAGTTAGAAGAAAGTTTTGAAAGAGAAAAAAAAAAGAATATGGAAAAAAAGATGGATCGTGATCCATACTGAAATGACAGTTAGACAGAACTCGGGGAAGCAAGTATTCTTACCTAAAATACTTCTCTGTCCTATAGAAAATTAAGGATACCCATTCCATTTTAAGAGAAAACAATTTCTAGTCTGTCTTTGCTTTGCAATGACAATAAACAAAGTTCAGGCAAATAATATTGAATGTCGCTGTCTATTTACTATAAGATGATTTCTCACACAGATAGCTCTATGTGGCACTGTCAAGAGGGATATTGATGTTTACAACAAAAGTTCTTATAAAGTCAAACAAGAAAGGAATGAAGGACGCAACATACGTAAAGATCGTTGTCTACAAAGAGGTCTTGCTGCCAAATAGATAATAAAATACGTTTAAAATTTTCATCAATAAGTTTAAAAAGATAACAATGTTGAAACTAATAATGATACTGATTTCAACTTTATAATAAAATAATTTATTAAAAAAGGTTGAATCACATATTAATACGACAATTCTTCGAAAGGAAAAAAGAGATTGACTGGGGTAAAAAGAATAATTGTAACTAATATTTATAATTAATAATTTATATCATTATTTTTAACATAAACAAATGTGTAAAGTTATAGTAGAAAATGCTGAGTCTATTCATTTATTTTTTTCTCAGTATCTTATTATACAAATAATAAAATTTTAAAATAAATAAAGAAAAAAAAATTATATAACAAGTACAGATAACGGGTATCCATATGCAACACATGTTCTAAAAAACTAGTGCTTTAAAATGAGTGATTCACCATTTGAACAATCGACAAAAATACAATAATGTACTCAAATGCCAAACATCTTTCCCATCCAACATATAAATTCCTGTCTATTCTTTTTTCTCATAAAGATAAAACTTGAATATGGGATATATAGGATGAATTTCTAGTTTTATTCTCAATATTTTTAATATTAATAATGAAATCTCTCATCATTAAAAAACTATGTTTCTTGAAATTTTGAATGTTCTACATCCACTATTTGATAAATACCAAATAAAATTGCCAAGATGGCTCATGTTAATAATATGAACGTCTACCATCAAAAAGCTTATGACATCTTTTCTTCCTTTTTTTGGAGGTTTGTACCTCCATTGTTATGTCTTTCAGAATTCAATCTAACATGAAACATTGCGATGAAGCATTAGGTCCATTCACAATATCAGTTACAAAGGGTTGTCGGCACTGTTCAAAGAATAATACATTTCAAATTAGGAAAAAAAATGTAGGATAGTGAGGAGAATATAGGGAGAGGAGGGAAAAAAACTAAAGACATCGACATCTAGTCAAACTGACAAATAGCAATCCAAAAAATGATTATCTTGCAAAAAAAGTGCAAAGATAACGCATCAAAAAATGTTTGTCTGACAACAGATGCAAAACTAACTCATCAAAAATTGATTATCTTATAAAAATTTCAAAAATAACTCATCAAATAAATGATCAGAACCAAAAAAGTAATAATAAATCACAATTAAACAAATCCATAAAATTAAGTAAAGGAAAAAGTAGAAAGTAAATGTAGAAAGTAAAATTACCTAACTGTAATATAAAGAAGTTATTAACCAAAAATTTTAGAAATTAATCCATAATTCTACAATATATAACATAAAAATAAAGGTACGTCATGACTAAAGATATCTTGTTGAATTTAAATTAAGTTTTAATTGGAATAAATACCTAAATAATTAAATAAAAAACTTGTTGCAAAAAATACATTCATTGTATAGAGCAAATTTGCAAATAATATATTGAGAAATAGTAACGAAAATAAAGAAACAATGAAATCAAAAATTACAACTTCTCTTAATTTAACAAGGAGAAACAATGAAAAATTTTCTCTTGATAGAAAAAAGGAGAAACAACTCTCTTTAAAACTCTCTAATTTCTCTAGTAGTGGAATGACTTCGGAATAGTTTCTTAAGCTTAAGCTAAGGCCTATCTATAGCTTCAAGGACCAAACTATAAATAACTTATTAATTTAGGGACTAAAATAATAATTTTTTATGTTTAAATATCAAAGGACGTGCCCAACTTTGCACCTAATTCTTAGTTGGCCACCTACCTTAGACAACAATCTCCCACTTGAAGATTTGATTAGGATAATCATATCTTCATACCATTGTTTCTACCTTGCACTTTCCATGCTGCTTACGTCTATATAAATACATGATTCCATTCATACACCCCAAATAAAATCAAATAATATTACTTAAATATCCATAAATCTCATTATTTACATTCTCAATATCTACATCTCCAATGCTTCTTACAAAAATATTATACATGCCATAATTTACATTAATATATACATATCCTATCAAAAAGCTAGACTCCTACTCTGATGTTGTCTCTTTGGTCTTCGCGTAGCACCCACAGCTCACAACCTGCACATGATAAAAATCAACGCTGAGTGGAAGACTCAGTGGTGCTAATAATTATAAAATAAAGTAACCAAGTCAAGTAGTAAATCACATATATCTTTGAAAATACTTAAAATCAGAATATACATATTAAGCATAGAAAACTTGCTAATAAAATTCAATATTTCGAAAATCATAAAGAAATTCACACCTGAAAATTTCATACCAAATTCAATACAAATAAGAAAATATCATAAATACCAATATGTTTTCGGTTTCTTTATAATGAAATAAAATTCACCCTTTCCATTTTATTTAGGCTCGTACCAATACCGAATGAATGTAAACAGATTCGATCGTGACCTGTGGAAGCGCCACCGTGGCCTATGAAAGCACCACCGTGGCCTGTGCAAGCACTATCACAAATAATAACCGCGTCCGCCTATTTATAAGGGCTGATAACCCTACTATATGATCATAGCTCCACTAAACAATACGGGCTGATAACCCGAGCATGTTCACATATTGCAATACATCTCATTATACCACATGTCAATCATGTATAGTAGAGTCTAAAATAAATACATTCTTCCACAAATAGTCTCATTTCTCACAAAATTTCATAAATTTATAACTTACTAAAATTATCACATTCTCCTTTTTATTCATACTTAATAAATTCAATTAGACATATTCAATATATATATATATATATATATATATATATATATATATATATATACTTAATATAGTATAAAAGTACTTAAATCAAGAAATTCTAACATTTTCATAAACCTGACCTTTGCTGTGTTCTCAGGGTATAACTGAAATTATAGGACTTCAAATTGAGTGAAACTTAATTCATTAGAAAGCTAAGATAAAATTCTACAAATATCATGAAGGTACCATAGTCCAGATCATTTTCTAAGAGGGTGAAAGAAACCCAAGAACACCAATCAACAATCCAAACACCATTCAGTACAACCAGTTTTGGTATAAAAATCATAAGTTGAGCTATAGGTATTCAAATTAGACACAAGAGGATGATTTAGAAATCTAAGAAGCAGAACTAAAAATTTGATGAAGAACACAAGATATTATCTTGCCCTTTTAGTGGCCAAAAGGGACAAGTAATTCGAATTTACCAGTGAGATACCATAACAGAACTAGTTTTGGTATTTAAATCATAAGTTGAGCTACAAGTATTGGAATTGAACATAAGAGGATTTTTTGGAAAGTTGAGAGATAGAAATACAACTTTCATGAAGAAGTCAGAAATAGATGGAAATTATAAAAAGGTCAAAAATGACTTCCAGTCCCACTTAAGTACACCTCTAACATCAAAATTCATCAATTTAACCAAAACATACAAAGTTCTCAAAATTCATTCAAAAACCTAAAATTGAAAACTTAAGAAAATGAAAGGGGAATGAGAATATTATTGCACTAACCTCTTAAATGAGTCTTGAAGGAGCTTAGAAAGCTCTTCTCCTAAGCTTTCTCCTTTCCTTTGTGAGAGGGTTTACCAACCTCTTCAAGTAGGAGAAATTCTCATTAAACTCAAAAATTAACATTAGAAAAGAAAAGAGCATGGCTTAATACATCAATTTCATGTCAAATCTTAGAATTCTACCTAATAAATCACAAAATTCAAAAATCACAACTTACCTCTTCAATGGCAACTTCAATTCTCCAAGTCTTTATTCACAAATTTCAACTCCTACTACTTGCTTCTTAAGGTTTAATCACAATTCTATGGTTTAATTAGATTATTTGGTGGTGATTTGTGGTAGAAAAATGAAAGAAATGGACAAGGAAGAAGGAATGAAAATGGCATGGCAATGAGAGGAAGAAGAAGAAAAGAAGTTGTTGCTTGGATAAGTAGCAAAGTGAAACTTTGCTTCCAAATTTTATGCTAAATCAAGGGCCATGATCAAGTCTTAGATAATCTCATCTAATGACTCTAAATATTCCTCAAATAATTCTCTTATAAATATTATTTAACTCCACAAATTAATTAAATTAACTCCACAAAAATAATTTCTCATTTATTCCTTAATATACTACACTAAAAATAATATTCATTGGTTGCAGCAATTCTCCAAAAATATTCATGAAATATTTTTTACCCACCTAAATCATGCAAACATGCTCCAAAAATATTAAATAAAATATTAGACACATGTAGTAATTTTTTCGGATCGAAATAATATCAAATCCCGGACCGATGGTACTATTCATAGACTGATAAATTACTATTATCAACACTGAAAAACAGTCTGTTACACATTACTTATATATTCTCCTCCATTATCAGTTTTGAAACACTTGATCTTCTTTTCAGAATCAAGTTCTACTCTTGCTTTGAAAGCTTTGAAGGTTGGAAACACATCTGCCTTCCTCTTGATAAAGTACACCCGACATCTTTTAGAGTAATCATCAATGAAAGAAACAATGTACTTTGCTCTGCCTAGGGATGGAACCGGTGCTTGCCATACATCAGAGTGAACTAATTCTAGAATATCTTTGCTTCTAGAATTTGATATGTTGAATTTTAAATGATGTTGCTTACTTGTAATGCATTGTTCACAGAAAGGAAGTGATACCTTTGTTAGTCCTAGAAGTAGCTTTTGCTCGACAAGGATTTTCATTCCTTGTTGTGATATGTGTCCAAGTTTCTGATGCCATGGCATTGCAGAATTTGAACTACTTGAGGCAACAAACGCCTTTGCTTCTTGCAAAGTCTCTCCCTTCAACATATATAGATTTGTTACTATTTCCTCTCCTTTCATCGTTATAAGTGCTCCATGGAACACCTTCATGGTTCCCTTCACACTTTCAATTTTACTAGCACTATCATCCAACAACCCATAGGATAATAGATTTTTCTTTGGGTCCTTCACATGTAGCACATCTCGAACAATTTTAATTGTTCTGTCGTACATCTTCAATTTGATGGTTCCAATGCCAACGATCTCCAAGGCATGATTATTGCAACTGTACACAAATCCTCCTGAGATAGGTTCATAATGATGGAACCATTCTCTTCTAAAGGTCATGTGATATGTGGCTCCTGAGTCAATAAGCCATACATCTATAAATTTTTTTCTACCTTCCATAGCCGTTGATGCTTCACAACTGAGAGCATTTCCATCATCTGAAGTGTTCGCAATATTTTCTTGAGGATTGGAATTTTTAGATAAATTCCAACCATCCCTCTTCAAGTGGCCCTTCTTGCCACAATTGTAGCGCTTTAAATTCTTCTTACTTATAGACTTTGATCTACCATGGTTGTGACTCCCACTTTGACCACATTTTGTTGATCTTCCTCTCATCACCGTTAAAGTCCTCTGCTTGTTGTAAATTTTTCTATCTGTCTTCCTTGTTCTTATGTCAATTTTCTTCTTCTAGAATTGCAGCTGCAATGTCATCGAAGACTAGATGATCCATAATGTTGTTTGTCAAGTTGATGATGAGTTGATCATATGAATCAGGTAGACTTTAAAGCAGAAGCTCAACACTTTCTTGTGGCTCTATTTTATAGCTTAGAGATGTAAGCTGAGAAAATAGAGTATTCAACGTATTTAAGTGCTCTGTCACTGAAGTGGATTCAGACATCCGAAGAGTGTAGAGTTTTCTTTTAAGAAATATTTTATTGTGCAGTGATTTGGCCTTGTACAATTTTGTGAGATGATCCCAAATATCCTTTGCTGTCTTCTTCTCTTCTATGCTTGACAATACTTCATCTGCTAGTGCTAAATGAAGATTTGCAATAGCATTCTCATCCATGTTGTTCCATTTGTTGTCATCTGTGAAATTTATTGGCCTTTCACTGATAGCCGCTAGACAGTTATCTTTTCTCAGGATCGCCTTTATTTTCATCTTCCACAATGAGAAATTACTCCCGTTGAACTTTTCAATCTCGAATTTTGCTGCCATTGCTTCTATAGATAGCTACCACTATTTCACTTTTTGATATGAATAGTGTCCCAACACCTTTAATAAGTGAGTAATATCTAACTTATTTTCTATTGTGGAGGATCCAACTATTAGTGGCAACCACAAAGTAAATAATAAGTAGATATACACACCTAAATCAGGTTTTGATACTAATTGTTGCAAAATACGTTTGTTGTATAGAGCAAATTTGCAAATAATTATCGAGAAAATAGTAACAAAAATAAAGAAGACAGATTTTAACATGAAAAAAACCCCAAATAATATAGGGTAAAAAACCATGGGCAAGGGTAGAAGAATTTCACTATAAGAAATTAGGAATTACAACTTCTCTCAATTTAACAAGGAAAAACAATGAAAAATTCTCTCTTGATAGAAAAAGGAGAAACAACTCTCTCTGAAACTCTCTAACTTCTCTAGTAGTGGAATGACTTTGGAATAGTTTCTTAAGCTTAAGCTAAGGCCTATTTATAGTTGAGTTTCAAGGACCAAACTATAAATAACTCATTAATTTAGGGATTAAAATAATAATTTTTCATGGTTAAATATCAAAGGAGGTGCCCAACTTTGCACATAATTCTTAATTGGCCACCCACCTTAGACAACAAAACTTGCACAAATAAATAATAATATATTTTTTTTACTAACTTGTCCACCAGTAAAATTTGAAGTTGCTTGCCACAAAGTGTGTTTCCTAGGTTGACAGTTTTAAATGCATTTTGAAACTTCCTAGAATTTCCATTCTTGAGTGACTAAAAAATAGAGATTAAAAAAGAAATCGATAATCTATATTATACACAAAAAAGGAAATATTTAAATTAGTGCAGCTGGAGTCATTTCTACTGCTTGTAAATCAAATAAATGTATATCTAAGCCTTCAAATTAAATATAGATTTAGGTATAAAAAGGTTTAAATCAATCATTAAAATTTGAAAGGAGAACAAATTTGGTAATTTAATCTCCCACTTCTATACAATACAATTTTGTGAAAAAAAAAATCAGAGAACAAATTTAATGACACAATTTGTGAATATTGTGCAGTGAAACCATTTAATGACAATTGCAATTGATGTGTTGTACTAAGTCTAGATATCAGCTTATTTCAATCGCATGCAAATAATATTGACTGACCTTAATGCTGAATAGAAGACTTACTATCTAATATCTGAAACCTGCTGTCCAGCCGTGTCTCACGACCCATGAACAGAGCTGGTAGGTGATGCCTTTACAATATGCTATTCAAATAAAGAAAAATATTTGATGCATGGAGTCAATCAATCTTTAAAACATGTCAAAAGGTTTTATAATCTATTCTCATGTCTCATCATCATTAAAAGTTTAGTTGCCTATAAAATGATTAAAAAAAAAGCAATGTATAACAAAATATAATATTACTACAATTCTTTAAAAATAAATATATAAATTGAGCAAATTGGTTGAAAATCCAGGAAAAAATAAACTAAAGATTTTCATAGCATCTATTATAAGGAAATGGGTGCAAAACCTAGGCATTTATAAGAAAAATCCAATATTATAAAAAGAAGCAAGAATTGATAATATCTTTAATTGATGACATATTAAATATGTAAAAACACAAGCTGTTTATGCAGTCAAAATCAACAAAAAAAAAATTATTTAATGTAGATGAATCATACTGTGCCAAAAAAAGCTAAATGTGAATAATCACCTCATCAATTGTAGTTGGCCCAAAAACAACAAATAATTTCTGTAATCAAGAGCATAATAAATAGTACTCCCTCCATTCTATTTATATAGAGAAAATTTCCTTTTTAGGTTTTTTATTTATATGGAAAAAATTTTCTAATATGGCAACTTTGAAACTAATGCTAAGGAAAAAAGTCTAATATACCCTTACTTTGATTTATGATTAAACATTGACTTTGGAAATATTTCAAGAAAGTGGCAGACATTATTATGATTGGCATTTAATGTTCAAAAATTAACTGAAACATGCATAAAAAAATTGTGAGATTCAAACACATTTGCTGCATAGATTAATTTCACTAAGCAACTTGTGCTTAACATTTAAGTGTGTACATATAGTGAAATTTACTCACAAATGTTAATTTAATCGTATTTTGTTGCTTCTATTAATGAGATAACTAGAAAATGTGAAGATTTGTGCTCATATTTGCAAGGTTGTTTGCAAACTTCTATAACAAAATATGGACACATGAAAATAGTTGCACACACTTACAATTTAGTCATGATAAACAACTTTACCTTTTAGTTAGTCTACACGTACAACAAAAATATGTGAACATTTTTATATGACAACACAAATATATTAAAAATGTGTGCAATATAAATTAAGATTCAGTGAATATATTGAGCAGTGGATGTTGCACTTCTGTTGCGACTTTTCTAACCATTTGACTATAAATTTCAATTACATCAGACAAACAACCATTCATCATAAGGTTATTCTTGGACATGTGCTTGATTTTGTAGTTGTTAGTTTTAGAACACAACAATATACAAGCTATATTTTTTACTCTTTTTAGTTTATGAATACTATAAGCATTTGACTCACTCTTCTTAGTTTTAGAACACAACATACAAGCTATATTTTTCAAATCTTTAGTGATGTTTTTCCTTTTATTGGCTTTTCGTGCTTCTTCTGAAATGTTAATTGATAGTGTTATTGTTTCAAATTCCACAAAAGGGGATTGTTCAGTGGATGGAAAAGAGATCAAGTCTAAGGATTGATTATTGACTATAAACACAACTTCTAAAATTGCAAGCAAAATTTGAGAGATTGCATTCAAATTAAAAGGAAGGACTGTGTTCATGGCGTTTATGGATTAAATTTTAGTGTTATAATCTTGTCTCCGTTTAAATGAATTCAATTTTGAAAATTTTGGCTCCAAATTTTAATTTTTTACTTGCAAATTTAGTAAAGCAAAATAAAGAATTCGAAGTTAAAAATTTTGGCTCCAATTTTCTTTTTCAACTTTTACATCAATTTTTTCAATCCAAATTTGATATTGAGATTTTAGTGTGCAATTACAATTACATAGCCCATGTTTTTTTGTTATTGGAAGTCTAAATAAATGAAATGTCTTATTTCAGCAACTAATTCTCTCTCATCATTTATCACCTTTTATTGAAAATTGGAAGCTACTTTAATATCTTTTTAGGGGTAATTTAGAAAGAAATAAACAAAAAGACCAGTTTCTTAATCCTAGAAAAATTTTGACTTTCTCTATATAAATAGTATGGAGGGAGTAATGATATGAGCCACACCAGTAGATGTTTTAGGCAAGATTACAGTTTCAAACACTAATTAGCAAGATTACAAATAAGATTTTTTGATGCATGTAGTCAATGAGTCTTTAAATCCTGCCCAAAGGTTCTATTATGATATCTCCTTATCATTTAAAAGTTCAGTTGCCTATAAAATGACAAAACAATAATATAAAAAATGACAATTCCTGATAAAAGTGCAAATTTAATTAAATTTTGTCACAATGTATATAACCGCAATTACATGATCGGTAATATTGTATTGGTGGAATGAGCGTGTAAATTGTGGAGCCACATTAGTTTAAGAAAGAGACAGACCTTACTTTTCTATTTAAACTGAAGTTTTGTCTCCGTGAGAAGATGACCCAAGATGGGTAGAACTCAGGTGGCAGAAGTTCTCTTGAATCTTACACTGTCATGCTCGCAAATGAAGTCACACTTCTTTGCCTGAAAATAAAAAAATCCAAATCATAAACATGAATTATTTATCAATAAACTTTATTAAATATAAACCCATTATAGGAACAGAGTATATAAGCCACATCATTTACAGCCATCTAATCAAATAAAAAAATAAAAATGAGACTGTCAAGTAGATGCACACTTTTGTTTTTCTTTTCTTTTATGTTAGTTCATTTTATGAAATTTTTCTTACAAAAACTGCATCAAACAAACCATGCATTTAATAAACAACACGTATGCCCTAAACCATGAGTTGAAACATTGTAAACGTTGTTTTAAACTTCAAGATTATGCATTATACTAACTTATTATAGGCAGCAGCCCAACCGTTACCGCAAAGCAAAAATAAAATTTAAAATTTATGAAAGAAAGACCAAAAGTGCAACCTAGCTTCAAATACAGAATGCAACCTAGGTCTCTTAGAAATAGACAAAGCTATATGTTTCATTGCGTGTTATTTGTATGGAAAATAAATCATAATTACTGGTCTTTCTTAAACTGATTCGGAAAGAGTAAGATGGATATCAACAATTAGAGGAATAATTGGCCAATAGATTAGAAAATTTGAGTTCAACAATGAATTTGAGAAGGTTCTAAGAAGTCAAAGAGTATACAAAAGTGAGACAAACATACTCTTACCGTTCTCTAATTATGCCCATTGAGTTTGTCCAATACTCTGATATATGTGGTTCTGACCTGATAAAAGAGAACTCTTTTTCTACATGGAACTCATGTCCACTTCCAAATCAAAAATACTAGTAATGGGTTTGGTAGGTAACAGATTACACCTTTTAATCAGGTTGCCTCCTTAGAAAAATAGTATATGCAACAAATCTTCGAAATGAAAACCAATACATCTAAAAATACTAAATTCACATGCAGCCAAAGAAAAATGAATAAAAATTACTGTATAAGAAATAATGAAATTAGAAAAATTAGAGGCTTAACGTATAGGGTAAGAATTGAAATGAAAAAGATAAAAGAGAAAAGTTATGTTTTGAGATTTTACCATTGATAGCAAGGCGATGAGACACCGCATTAGGCAAATCATCACAGAATAAAAAATATAATTTAAATAATTTAGAAGCTAAATAAGCAGATGCATGAAAAGAAAAAAGAACAAAAATTACAATATAAAAGAATAATAAAATCAGATAACGCAACGAAAGAATTAAGAAAAAAAACGTAAAAAGAGAGGTTATCTGTTGAGAGTAAGGGGAGCGAATTAGCGTGAGATATAGAATATTACAATTTTTTAAAAATAAACTGTATAACAAATTACATCCTCATAGAGGTTTTAGTTTTTGATATGTTGCCTTCAACATTTAACACCAAAAAGGGCCCATAAAGCCAACCAAAGTTACATATTTTGTTTGCAGCAAAAAATTGAATGTTTTGAAATGAAATATCCACTATATATTTTTGCTTTGAAGAGAAACACTTGATCAAACATTAACAAAAAAAAAAAAAAATGAAGAACTTCTTGTTCAAGCTGCCTCTCTAAGCTTAAATGGACTAGCAATTTTTCATCTCTTCTCTTCGCGGATTTAAAGAACACCTAAAATAAACAATTTTCTTCTAATAAGCATGAAGGAAATTTATGGCAGGTAATAAGACATTAATGACAAAAAATAATATGGCATCCAAAACACATTTGAACGTAAAGAAAAGGAATTAAACATTTAATTAAGATAAAAAAAGCAATAAAATTTTTAACTTTGTTTTAACTATCAGTTTTTTGGATCCATCTAGCTTTGTGCACTGTTTTTTTTTTTTTTTCAAATATAGGGCCATACAGTTGATATAAGCTATGCTTGATTTAATTGAAATGAAATATAGAAAGGAGGAAAAAAAATAATATTTATGCATACTTTATATGGAAGTGTATTTTTCTTTATAATATGAAGCACCATAATAGCTAGTAACCTATAAAATTTGTACGGGTAAAAAGATTTATGTGAATTATGATCATAAAATTTAATATGTTACTAAATTGCTTTGTATAATTGTTGTACCACTTCTTAGTGACTTAAAAAAAATTAAAAAAAACATCATTGCTACCAAATTTAATAAAACTATTAGCTTAATAATGATTTCTTTTATAATGAAAAATATATTAACAATAAAACAATGGTAAAACTGAGTTTATAAGTACCTTTTCGTGTAGAACTTGTCACACATATTTTGAAAGATTTCCTTGTAAACTATTTCCAGGCCCCTCCTCGGCGCCATGGGAAAGATCTGAAGGACAGAGCCTTTCCGGATAGGCCCATCTAGTTGGTCGTCATGAAAACTAGAAGGAACTCCCCTATTGTTCCTTTTTCCTATTGTGATTAGTTTGTCTGATCACCAACTTTTCAGATTATGGGTCAATTGTCAATTTTTCAGATTATGGCTCGGTTTAGCGCTTTCAAGTAATGTCGGGTTGGCTCATTGGAGTGCTTTGACTGTGTATGGTCTATTAAAGTCGCCACCTTAATTTATTTTTATTTTTGCCAAAAATATAAGGTGATTAAAAGTCAAAATATCGACTTTTGAGAGCCAAGATAGGCTTTAACTCAACTAAGAAAGAACAACAAAGTCGGACTTTACGATTAGAATCACAAAAGTGAGAATGAAAGTCATTGATGCTTTAAAAGCGCTTAATCAAGCAACAAGAGGTGCCTTGAATGGGGGGAGCGGGGGTTGTGGTACTTATAGGCAAGCAAGTGGCCGAGCCAGGGCAGATCGGGGTCGATGATCCTTGGATCGACATTGATTGGGTGTCCCGGTGATGGTCAGATTAGCACTGGCTGAGGGTTGATCAGCGCCGATCATGCCTTTTTACCAAGATGCTGTAAGCCAGGACAGATGGGGGTCGATGATCCTTAGATCGACATCGATTGGGTGTTTTGGTGATGGTCAGATTAGCGCCGGCTAGGAGCTGATCGACGTTGCCGCTCGGGTGATCGGCGCGGATCATGGCTTTTTACTAAGATGCCCTTGCTCTTCCACCTTAGGGTTTTCGTATAACACCCCCTTTCCGATCTTGTATGACCAGAATAGGAGATGTCGCATTTTGTGTCGGAGCCATGTACAAGCTTACTTATTAGTACAGAACTAGTATCAATGAAAACATAAAATAATAATTAAATGCTCAGTTTACAAATCCTTTAAAATGTACAATAGAAGTCTTAGCAACCCAAACTTGCCTAAATAGTTTGGTTATAAAATTCTAGGAAAATTTAAAACCTTTAAATATAGTAGTGGTAATGTAACGCCCTAATTTTTGGAACTTGGGATAGATTATTTCATTACTGCTGAGTCTAAATAGTGATTCATGCATTGCATGTTATTTGTTTGATAGTTCATGCATAAAACGATTTTTGGATTGCAAACTGTGAATCTTTACCTCGGAAAGCCTATTTATGGAATTTAATGTGATGTAGTTCTAATTGCACCTAGATATTGGGATTGGGATTTGATTTTTAAGATATGAGTTATTGATTGTTGTTAAGTATTTTTATAAAAAGGGATTATTTAAAATATAATTTATTATATATGTATAAATTTAATATCTATCTATGGGTATTTATTAAATGGGTTTTGGTTATATATTGGGCTTATTAGATTGTGGGCTTTAGGAAAAAAATAGTAATAATAAAACAAAATAAAAAAAGGGGTTACCCTAAATCTAATAAGAGTGGTGGACACTCTCATTTTAGATGAGAGTGCTGCCACCTTCATCAACACACCCACACACAAGCGTGAAGAGAAGGGGAGAGAGAGAGGAAGAGAAAGAAGTTCATATTCCATTCTTACAAGCTTTCACCATTAGAATCTGTAATCAAATAATAAGTTGAGAGAATAAGTGGTATTATAGTGGTGATTTAAGCTAGAAGATTAAGGTGCAATTAGGTTGTGATCATTGAAGGCATTCCATAATCAAGGTAAGATTCCATTTCTGCAATCCACATGTTGTTTCTAATCTGATCATATTTTTAAATTTAGTTGTAACACCCATCACCGAATCCTGGAGGACCTGACGACGAGCGCCACATTCGGTGTCGAAGCACCATCTTATCTCACTTAATAATCCTAGGTCATACATTAGAAGTGGCTAAGTTTTCATAAGGAGGCAAGTAATATTTTTATAAAATAAAGTTTAAGGAAATTCCTACAAAAAATTCGCAACAGTTTCCCCTAAAAATTAACTTGCCATACAAAGAAAATAAGTACACTTCCAATATTTATTCCTCCAAATCCCCAAAACTCCAAA
The DNA here is from genome assembly GCA_948099535.1 of Jatropha multifida. Taxonomy (NCBI): domain Eukaryota; kingdom Viridiplantae; phylum Streptophyta; class Magnoliopsida; order Malpighiales; family Euphorbiaceae; genus Jatropha; species Jatropha multifida. The sequence continues at coordinate 26,984 of CANUEX010125851.1, forward strand.
GTCATCACAATCAGTCACACAACACTTCTAAATACTCATTCATTCACATAGGTTCTAACATAATAGGTTATCGTCAATTTAAGGATTCAATCTCTAATAATCAAACACTTTAAATTCATATAAAGATAGAACTCCTTAATTAAACACAATTCTCATAAATTCACAAACTCAATATGTACAACCTCTATCTTTTTATAATATTTTTATACACGCCATAATTTATATCCTAATACATATCCTACCAAAAATAAGGCTTCCTCTTTGATGCTACGCCCTTGGTCTTCAAGTGGCAACCACCGCTCTTAACTTGCGCATGATAAAAATCAACGTGCTGAGTGGAAAAGAATACTTGAATATATCACATATAAAATGCTTAGAAATAAATCGTAAAATTCTGATTATATTGAAAATACTTAAAACATAAGTCATATGAAAACATAACCATAAGTTAACAAAAATTATAAGTATATAAAATGTTCATTTAAAGAAAAACACATTTCCATGCTTTCAAATAAAACACAGGAACAATATATTTTTTTTTAGCATTAAAAACATATGTTTCATTACTTTTACCATATCTTTGGGGCTCAAATATACCAAGAGAAACAATAGTAGATTTGATTCCATATCATAACATATCTGGCTTTAGGTCGCCAACCATAACATAAAGGCATTAAAGCCTACTTATACATAATAAGCGCGTCTACTTAAACATAAGGCATCCAGAGCCTAGTATATGATCATAGCTCATATCATATCATATTGACATTAAAGTCGAGCATGCTCATCTTACATAAATGATTCATATCATACCACATTTCAACCAAAGTACATAAGAGCCCAAAACAAATCCATTTCTTTATAAATAATCTTATTTCTTATTCATAATTCCTTAGTAAAACATTTAATAACTTAATACTTTTTATTTTAAAATTCCTTTACTTACAACTTGTAAAATTCATCAAAACCTACTCATGTTCCAATTCAAAATCATACTTCCACAATACTCTTATACACATAGCTTTAAAATACTTAAAATTCATACTTAAAGAAACAAGAGCATGCCTTACCACCTTAGGGTGGTTCGACCTCCTTATGTAAACAAGAGGGGAAAGAGATTGCTTTCCACAAGTTACCATTTTTCAAGCCAAAACACTAATCATCACATTAAAACCTTTATTTAAAAACATTAAACCTTAAACCCAACTTTTACATAATTAAACCTTCTTTAAGTCTTGGAAAAGTTCCAAAACATTAGCATTCATGAGAAAGGTTTTGACCACCATTAAATTACTTATTAAAAAGTTCATTTAAGTTGAAATCAAGCATAGAAATAAAAAAGAACAAGGTGTCCTTCACTCACCATAGGTTCGGCCAACCTTGGAAAAGAAAGGAAAAATGTTTCCTTTTCAAAATAATCATACTCTCCAAGAAGAACACCATTCAAAAACACATTTACCATCAAAGGAAATCAAAACAAGAAATAAAACAAAAGAGCCTTCCTTCTAGGGAGGTTCGCCCAACTTTAGGTGATAGGGGAGAAAGGGGTTTCTCTTCCCATTCAAACATTTCTTCATGCTTAAAAATCATTCAAGAACTCAATTATACAACTAAAATCCAACAATTTAATCAAAACATTCAAAATTCCCAAAAATCACAATAACTCAAAAATTGAAAACTTAAAGATATGAAAGGGAAAAGAGAATACTATTGCACTAACCTCTTAAACAAACTTTAAGAAGCTTGAAAAGCCTTAACCTTTGGCTTTCTCCTTCCCTTTAGTAGAGGGTTCTCCAACCTCTTCAAAGTAAGAGAAATTTACATTAAAATCAAAAATTGACACAAGAAATAGATGGAGCATGATTTAATGCATCAATTACATGTCTAAACCTTGAATTCTACCTATTAATTCACAAAACATAAAAATCGCAACTTACTTACTTGGGTGATAACCTCTAATTCTTAAGCTTATGACTCCAAATTC
>CANUEX010125859.1:0-23311 GCA_948099535.1 Jatropha multifida
AGAATAGTTTGTTCAATTATCAAATTGATGTGTGAATCAATAATTTGAATAAGAAAAAAAATAAATATGGTCATGTTAGTGTGTGATATTAAGAGAAGAACCAGTCATGAGGAGTTGAAAGAAGTATGACTTGACATAATCCATATGAGATTTGCAAAGATGAAGGTCTTTATTTAGTGATTCTTGATTAATTAAAAAAATGATGATTTCTAAGGATAGATAGAAATAGAAGGAATGAGTGTCAAGTTATAGATTTATATATTTTAGGACTATATAAGCTAAGTGTGAATTGGTATAAATAATGGTTTGAGGTGATCTTATTAAAGTGTGTTAGTAATCATGTTAACATGGAAGGAGTTAGTGTAGCATTTAAAAGAGTCATTGGCTAAACACAAGAGGTTTATGAAATTGTAAGGAATTACTATGATTTGGGAGTAAGATATGACTTGATGAATTATACTTGGTGTTATTTATTAAGTTTTCTAGAATAAATAAGCAAGTGGATATAATGTACATATGTAGCATTTGCATGACATTGTTATTACATATACTCATCTTGTATTTAATAAGATTTGGATTTATTAATTGCTTTTTGCAACACCCTTTTTAGCAAATGTTTGCAAAAGTGAACTTATGTAAGCAAGTATGGAAGTGTTTTAGTAGGTGTATATTCTTTATTTTTTTGGTTATGTGGGTTTATTTATTAAACCCCAAAGCATAACCTTTGATTTTTGAAGATGGATCTTGGTTTGAACTCTAAGGGCAATAAGAAGTATTGTTAAGTGATTTGTATGCAAGACTTAGAAAAAAATTTTAAGATCTTCATAGCTTGGGTGAATAATGAGATTATAATATAACTATTGAATTTGGAGAGACTTGATTGTTATCTGAATGATTATGTTTTGTATGGATACTTGGTTTTGAAGAACTCTATATGAATCATAGGAATACTAGGTACTAATCCTTTCAAGCGGAATGAAATTAAGATAAAAGAATTATGAGATTTTTAATATTTGATTCAATTTAATTTCGAGGATGAAATTTTTTTTAAGAGGGATAGGTTGTAACGTCTCAAAATTTCGGATCTTAAAATGGTATTATTTGGACAGGTCATGAATGGTATCACCCGAAAGAGAAATAATATTTTATTTAGATCCGATAATAATATTGAACATAATTAATATTTATGGAGTTAATTAGACTTTATTTGATTAATCTTAATTAATTAAAGTTAAGATATAAATTTTTCATGACAAAATAAGTAATAAATTATTGGTAAATAATAGTTTACAAGTTTGTGAATAGTACCACCAGTCTAGGATTTGTATTATTTCGGTCCGAAAAAATTACTATTGATGCTTGATATTTTATTTAATATATTTGGAGTATGTTTATATGATTTACGTGGGTAGAAAATATTTCATGAATATTTTTGAGAATTTAAATAATTAGTGAATAGTGTTTTCTAGTGAATTAATATTAAGGAATATTGAGGAATTATTTTTATGGAGTTAATTTAGTAAATTGATGAAGTTAAATAATAATTGGAGAAGAATTATTTGGTGAATATTTAGGGCCTTTGGATAAGAATATTAGAGACTTAATTCTAGCCATTCATTTGACATAAATTAGTAACCAAGTTTGACTTTACTACTTAAAATCAACACTTACCAAAACACTATTCTCTCTTCTTCCTCCAAGCTATTCCAATGCCACTTTCTCCCTCTCTTTCTCTCCTCCATTTTCTTCAATTTCTCTACCTCTAAACTACACTAAATCACCTAATTAATCCATAGATTAGTACTTAAACATTAAGACCAAAGCTAAAGGAGTGAGAATTGGATTAAGACCTAAGCTAAAGGAGTGAGAATTGGAGACTAACACTAAGACTTTTGGAGAAAAGCTACAAATCAAGTAAGTTGTGAAATTTGGATTTGTGAATTAATAAGTGAAATTCATAGCTTAGACATGTAGTTGATGCTTTAAATCATGCTCCATCTTCTCCTTTTGTCATTTCTTGATTTTAATGATTATTATTCCTACTTTGAAGAGGTTGGAGAGTCATCCTCTAAAGAAAAAGGGGAAGCTAAAGTTTAAGCTTCCTAAGCTTATTTGAGCTTGTCTTTAAGGTTAGTGCAATAATATTTCCCTTCTCCTTTCATTTTCTTGAAGTTTTCAATTTTTAAGTTTTAAATGAATTTTGAGTTCTTTATGATTTTGTTGGGGAATTGGTTATTTTTATATGATTTTTTGTGTTTTCTAAGCATGATAGAATGCTAGAATGGAAAGAGGAACACTTCCTTCCCTTTTTTCAAGAGTGGTCAAATCTCCTTAGGAGAAAGGGCCTTGAGTTTTCTTTGATTTTCATGGTTGATTTTGACTCTAATGAGTTAGTTTATAAGTAATTTAATGGTGGTTAAAACCACTACTTTGTATTCTAATGTTTAAGAAATTTTTAAAACTGAAAAAGAGTTTTAATTGAGTAAAAATGAGTTTTATGATTAATTGTTATTAAGTAATGATTTTATTAAGTAATTTTGGTTTGGAATAAAAGATATTTGATGGAGGGAATCATCCTCCCTTTGTGTTCAAGAAAGGGCCGAACCACCCAATGGTGATAAGGCTTGGCTGATGCCTTCTTTCTTTTATTTAAGTTGGTTTTATGTATTTCATGATGTATTGAGTATGTATATTTGATAAGTATAAGTATGAAAATTAGATAATATTTTGAAGTTGTAAGTTAAGTTATTTTGAAGTAAAAATGTTGAGGCTTGAAATATTTTGCTAAATGTTGGTTTTAAGTATTTTAAGTTAAGTATATAAGTGTATTATGAAAATATTATTTTTGGTTGGAACATAAGTGTGTTTTGTTGGATTTTTACAAGTTGTAAGTTAAGAAATTTTGAAATAATAAGTATTCAGTTATGAGATATTTTACTAAGGAATCTTGCATATGAAATAAGATTATTTATAAAGAAATGGTTTTGTTTTGGGCTCAAGTATGCATGGTTGAAATATGGTAAGATGAGATTTATTCCGGTTATGAGCATGCTCGGCTTTGATGCCTTTCTGAATAAGCGGACGCGCTTATTATCCGGTGGCGCTTTCACAGGCCACATCCAATGGCGCTTTCACAGACCAATTCTATATCTACGTAATCGAACCTGATTATATTTCTCTCAGTATATGTATGAGCCCTCAACTAATAATAAGTTCTGTTCTGTTATAAAAGAAAATGAAAACATAATTAAACTTATAGAATTTTTCTTATATTTGTCAAATTGTGAATTTATTCTTAAAAATGAACTCATTTATGATTTTCAGAATATTTTATTTTAATTTGTACATCTTTGGTATTTTTATATTTAATTTAAGTATTTTAAATTATATTTTAAATTTGTTGCTTAGACAATCTCATTTATGATATTATTAAGTTATTTAGCACTATTGAGTTTTATACTCAGTGCGTTGATTTTTATCATGTACAGGTTAAGAGCGGTGGATGCTACTCGAGAACTGGAGGCTTAGCATCAGAGAAGGAAAATTTATTTTGGGTAAGACATGTATAGGATATATTATGACATGTATAATAATATTGTAAGAGATTGAGTTGTATATATAAAGTTTGTAAATTAATGAAGTATGTAATGAATTAAGAAATATCATTTTTATATGAATTCTAAGTGTATGATTATTAGTAATTGAATTTGAAAATGGATGGCTTTATAATGTAGTAGTACCTAAGATTGCCTTATATGAATATTTAGAAGTGTTGTGTATCCTATTTGTGTTGATTTGGAGTATTGCGTTTGGAAGATTATATTTGGAAGTACTTTGTTTTCTTTGTATGGCGAATTGATTTTTGAAGACTCTTGCAAATTTTTTGTAGAAATTTCCTGAAGTTTTTATTTAAAAAAACTTTATTTGTCTCCTTATGAAAACTTAGCAACTTCTAATATATAATTTAGAATTATTAAGTAAGATAAGATGGTGTTCTGGCACCGAATGTGGTGCTCATCGTTCGGTCCTCCAAGATTTGGGCGGTGGGTGTTCCATGTTATGCCTTAAACTTGTGAACCTTTCACTTCTAGGAGCTGGTTTGAGGTCTAAAAGACATCTGATTGAGCTGATTCTTAATATATTGAAACTGTGATGAAATTTTCTCTGTCTTGGTACAATAGGTGGGCCCCTTGGTGCCTTGGGTCAGGCCTATTATACCTTGAAACCCGAAGCTAAGCTTGTTCCAATGTCTCGGTGTGTGTCAATGGTAAAAAGAAGAAATTGTAGAATTGTTGGATTTGCATTGCTTTTTTTTTTTTTTTTACTGTTGTGAAAATCACACAGTTATTCTAATCGAAGCAAGGGTTAAATTGGTATTGTCATTGTGTTTTTCTGTTTATTGGTAAAAAAGGTTAATTTTGAGTTAATTGAATTTTGGGTTTTGCATTATGATTCTTTTTCTTTATTTTTGATTGTTGTGAAAATACGCAGTTATTTTAATCGAAACTAGGGCTAAATTTGCATTGCCATTAAGTTTATTGGTCAAAAGTTTAATTTTGAACTAATTGAATTTTGGATTTTTTTTATTATTATTTTTTCTTTATTTTTGGACCATTGGAAAAATCACGTCATTACTCTAATGGAAACAATGACAAAATTGACATTGTCATTAAATTTTTTTGTTTATTGGTAAAAAATTGGGTTAATTGAATTTTTTATTTTGCATTATTATTCATTTTTCTTTATTTTTGACCCTTATATGAAAAGCAAAAGGACGACGTAGTTATTCTAATCGAAGCAAGGGCTAAATTAGCAATGTTATAAGTTATTATGTTTATTGGCCAAAAAGTTTAATTTTGAGTTAATCGAATGCTACGTGGATGTATATTGAGCATATTCCGTTGTCTTTTCTAACATAATTTGGTGTTGGCGAAAGGGCACTCAGTTTGATTTAATGTTAAATTTTCTATAATTTAGTGTTAAGCAATATGTCGAAATGGGAATGGTTTGGCTTTGGTAAATCCCATTTATTCTTCTTCATGCCTTCTCACTGGCTTGGAATTGTAAATGTCTACTATGGCCTGGCCCAAATGTGGCATTGCAGGGCAAAGGAGATTGTCTCCAAGTAATAGGTATTCGATGTTATTTAGGCTTCTGTAGTTAACTTTGGGCTTTAAGCCTTCGCATTGCCACGAAATTAATTTTAAAATCACATTCATTGGAAAATAAAATAAGTTGTCTTCATTGCCAATGTCAACTTAATGTGTGCGCTACATTACTTTTTCCAGCTGGCCTCAAAATCAGCATAATTCCCCAATGGCTTTTTCGAAAATAATTATTTAAACTTGATTTATATTTTGGGAAGAAGAAAAGGAAAATAACTCATTATGTATTTTGAATTTGTCCCTTTTATCCAATTTGTCCAGATTTCATTTTTATGGCAAATTTAGAGAAGCTGATTTGAGTGTTTCAATTCAACAGGCTAGAAGAAAGCATATATGGAGAGTGCTCCTCACGTACTTCATTCTTCGCATCACCATACACTATCTCCCCTTATTATTATTTTTATTTATTTATTTATACAACACTTTGAGAGGGCGAGAAAATATCCTTATCGTGTTGCTACTCTAAACGGAGAAGATGAAGCTGCTCTGTTTCTGTATATTTCTCTTCCTCTTTCAATTTCAACTGATATTTGTATCAGCTACAGTTCTATTGAAACCCGTTGCTGCAATTTTACCAAAGTCTCATACTTCGCCAAAGAATTTTCCGTCAGTAGATCTTTTGTCTTCCAGCCATTATCTTAAAACATGCCCACAAGCTGAAGGAATCATCCATGACAAGGTGAAAGGATGGTTTCAGAGGGATTATACATTGGCTGCTAGCCTCATTCGCTTACATTTCCATGATTGTGCTGTTAGAGTAAGTACTAATCTGACTACCCAAATGCTTTGATATGTTTAATTTGTTTTGTAATTATAGTGTTATAATGTTTTTTTTTAACAAAAATGTTACGGAACGAGATTAGTCTTATCTACAAAAGGCATCAATTGTGGCCTGAACTAACTTTTGAGTTTTTTATTCAACATTAGATAATAATTCAGTTATCTTTGCTTTTCTCAAAAGCTTAGGAAATGGAAAAGTTCAATAAATTTTAAAAAAACACAATTTACAATAACATTGCTTGGCAGGGATGTGATGCCTCGATATTGTTGAACCACAAAGGAAGTGAAAGGAGGGCTTTGGCGAGCAAGACGCTAAGAGGTTTCCATGTAATAGATGATGTTAAAGCAGAAATAGAGAAAAGATGTCCAAAAACTGTCTCATGTGCAGACATTCTCACCGTTGCTGCTAGAGATGCAACTGTTCTACTTGGAGGTCCATTTTGGGAAGTCCCATTTGGTCGTAAAGATGGAAAAATTTCCTTCGCCAAAGAAGCTGATATGGTTCCTCAGGGCCATGAAAATGTTACTTCTTTGATTGATTTTTTCCAAGAAAGAGGCTTGACAATACTCGACTTGGTTGTCCTTTCAGGTTCGCACACAATAGGCAGGACCACTTGTTATCCAATTCTGCACAGGCTGGCTAAGTTTGATCCTACACTTGACAGGAAATATTTCAGAAACTTGACAAGAACATGTAAATGGAGCTCGGACTATGTCAATCTTGATGTCTCAACTCCAAAAATTTTTGATATAGAGTATTACAAGAATCTTGGAAAGAAAATGGGATTGTTATCAACTGATCAAGCACTCTACTTGCATCCAAGAACTGAACCTTTTGTTTCTGCATTACAAACTCAGCCTGACCTCTTCTTTAACCAATTTGCTGTGTCCATGGTGAATCTTGGAAACGTTCAAATACCAACTCCTTCAAATCAGAAAGAGATTAGAATGAATTGCAATTATCTCAATCCTTGAAGGATAGCATGCTGTCCATAGCTTCTTGTTTTTCCTTGTCACTTGTCAGAATTATTATTTTTTATTTGAGGTCTTGAATGCTTTCATTTAAATAAATTATTTTTTGGCCTAATGAGTTCAAAATGCTCGAATTTTATGTATTCTTGTAATTGTATCTCATTTTTTTTCTGTTCTTTTAATTGCTTTTATAGTCCCTTAATTTGGGATTTGTTTGCAACTAATCCCTTAATGGAACTTGTATGGTGGAGCCTAGGCTACAGGCTAGGTGCCAAAAAAAAATTCAAAAAAATTAGGGGGACAATTGAAAAAAGAAACACTATTTTAGGGATAAAGTTAAAAAAAAAAACTATTTTATGAATAATTTTTTTTAAAAATAGAATTAAGATCTATGCGCCCCTCTCCCGCATACAGCCTTTTGTAGACACCCTCATACTCGAAAGATGAGAAATTTGCTTAAATAGATTATGTCTATCACGTGAGCAATAGACTCATCCATATCACATCTTCTAAAAAATTCATTAAATCTTTAATTAATTACTTGAGGCAATTTTTTTTTTAAATTCTTAAGGCAATTTATTAGTATTAGGTTATACTCTCTTACTTCAAAAGTAATTTTATTGTTACCATTTTTTCTCTCTCTAACTAAACCGGCATGATTATTCTAAGATTCTTTCTTTATATCCACTTAAATTTTATACTTATGTCCATTTTTTGTCTTACAATAGAGAAAACAAAGATTATCATGCTTAAAAAAAAGATGATGTGGCATTAAATTGTTGGATGAATCTATTACTAACATGATAGACATAGTCGACTATAAAAATGTAATGCACTTAGAGTATGAGTCGACTATAAAAATCTATTACTAACATGATAGACATAGTCTATCAAAGAATTTCTCTCAAGAGGCAAAGTGGATACAGAAAAAAAATGTAATGCACTTAAAGTATGAGTCGACTATAAAAATTCACTCATGAATTGTTTGTTTCTTTAATCTTGTGGCAATTTCAATTTTTATTTTGACCTATCAAACACTTCAACTTATAAATTACATCTATTGAACACTTCAATTTTCAAAATTATTTTATTGAACACTTTAACTTACACAATTAGATCAACTAAACACTCATTAAAAATTATTTTTTTGAAAAATTATTATTCTAAAAGTCATCTTAACTACATATCAAGTTGATGTTATATAGATAAAAGCCAAAAATTCTACAAATTATCAATATTAGTGTCAAAAGATGTATAATATTGCAAAATTTATAAGTTTAAGTGCATGACAGGTCATTTACAAAGCTCAGGATACGATAAAGTTAAAGTTGCATAGCTTAGCAATGAATTTATATATTAAGATTTAAAATATGAGATACAAACTATGGTAAGTAGGGAAAAGTAAAAAACAAAAAAAAAAAGTTGATACCAATGAGTGTTAAGATTAGTGCTTCGACACTCTTCTCCTTTAAGTGAGGTCGAGAGTTTGATCTTCAGGAATAAAGCGAAGACTCGCTTCAAAAATAAGGAAAAAACAGGAAAGAACTTTTAAAAAATGAAATTCAAAGTCCTCAACAGATTAATTGCTTTGTTTGATGAAAAAAAGGAGAAAGATTAAGGTACATGCAAGCAGGCCTAAAAAAGTTAAATTAATTTAGCATCGTCTATATTGAATAACATGCCTCATCCCCATTAATTAACCAAGTGGAATAGAATGTGATATAAAATCACATAATTAATATCAATGTTAAAGAGTAGACGTAACTAATTTTAACCCAATTTAAAATTTAAGAGATTATTTTAATCTAGTTTAATTCTAAGTGTTTATGTGATTTACTTATGATTGGTTCCATTTTTATATGTAAAGGAAGGGTTGGGACTGACAGTTGGATACGAGAGAAGCTAGATAGAGCAGTGGCTAATTTTGATTGGTCGATACTATTTGCTAATGCGATTGCTCAAACCATAGCAGTTTCCATATCTGATCATTTGCTTATTTTGGTTTAGACTGATACTATTTCCTCAGCGATGCAAGTCCGTGACTTTAAGTTTGATAACACTTGGTTGCTAGACTCAGAACTTGTTCAAGTGTTTTTGATTATATGGGGACAGTTTTTAGGGGTTGATTTGATGGAAAAGAAACAATTTTGATTGGATACCTTAGGGAATGGCGACTTTAGCGAAACAAACTATTTTGGCAGAAAAAGCGTCATCCATCCCTTGTTATTGATTCGGATCGCAGCCACCTACCTGGCTTTATGGCTAGGGCTATTAAAAGACGAGTGGTGTAATAATCTTGCTCAAGAAGAAGCCCAAGTTAAATAGCAGGCTAAGCTGCACTAGATGACCCATGATGATCCAAATTCTTAGTTTTTTCAGTATCCAATCAAGGACAGAAAAGTTGAGAAATAGATTGAGCATCTTAGGGCTGAGGATGGTAGTTGGGTTGTGACATCTCGATTCGGCAAAGCGATCCTAAGAGGGTAGGTAGAGCAGGGCTCCTAGCGAGTTTCTAGGATGGCAGACTAGCTAGGGTAGTGGAATGCGGGACATAGGAATGAATCAGATCATATATCAAAAAGAGGGTAACTAATCATTAGAGGCGCCTTTTAGTGGAATGGCTGGAGAGTTGGAAAAACTCCAAAGTTAAGCGTGCTCGCTCGACAGAAATCCTAGGATGGGTGACCTCTTGGGAAGTTTCTATTTCACCTATGGGATAAAACTGTGCGGGTCTTGTCGATCTAGTAGGAGATGGATCTGGCTTGATCCAAAGCGGACAATTCCTCTAGTGGTTGGAGTTAGGGCATTACATGGGTGTTGGACATGCCATGGTTACATAGTTTGGTTCAATATTATTTTTCTTCCATGTACCAAAATGAGGGATCTGACAGTAATAGATTTTTGGGGCTGATTAGGAATTGAGTGTTGATGGAGGATAATTAGATGTCCATTGCTCCTTTTTCTAACAAAGAATTTTGGGTCATTGTGTTTCAAATGCCTCCTGATAAAGCCCCGGGACCGAATGGGTTGAATCCTGCATTTTTTCAAAAATTTTGGCATCTGCTCAAGAATGATATTACTTATGGGTGTAGATTTTGGCTGCAACAGGGTATGTTTACCCCACATTTAACTAATAATATGATTACTTTGATCCTTAATGTGCATTGTCCTGAGAGTCTTAAGGATTATAAACTAATTGCCCTTTATAATGTTTTGTATAAGATTTTCTCTAAAAGTCTTACAATCACTTTAAAAGTATTCTGTCAAATACTATTTTTGAAAACTAGTCAGCTTTTATCCTTGGCCGATTGATTTATGATAATGTAATGTTTTCTTTTAAAACTTTGCCCAATTTAAAATGAAAAATAAATAGTAGATGTTGGTCTTGTGTGCTTAAGATTGATATTAGCAAGGCCTATGACAAGGTAAATTAGGAGTTTTTGGAAAAAATGCTTGGGGGGTTGGGTTTTTATAATCAGTGGGTTGAGTCCATGGTGATGTGTTCTTCTTATGTTAGGTATACTATTCTATTGAATGGGGATAAAGTGAGGCCTACTATTCTAGGTAGGGGTCTACGACAGGGTGATTCCCTTTCTCTGTATTTGTTTCTCATTTGTGCAGAGGGTCTTTCTTTGCTTTTTTTAGAGTCGGAGAGACGAGGGTGGATTCATGGTTGTTAGGAAGGGGGTAGATGTCCTATGGTATCCTATTTATTCTTTGCAGATGATTCCCTTCTTTTCTTTATGACTAATGTAATGGAAGTAGCTAGAGTTAGCATATTTTGAGGGAATATAAGCTTGCTTTGGGTCAGTCTATAAATTTTCAAAAGTAAGGGATTTTCTTCAGTCCTAATATGGGCAGTGAATTGAGGAACAATATTTAAGGTATTCTTGAGGTGCTTAATGGTCTGGGTAATGGGAGCCATCTTGGGTTACCTTCTTTTATTAGTAGAAATAAGACTTAGATTTTTGGTTTTTGAAAGACAGGACGTGACGAAGGTTGAATGGGTGGAGTAATAGATTTTAATCTAAGGTTGGGAAGGTGATCCTTCTTAAATTTAGTGGTCAAGCTATTCCATCATATTGCATAAGTGTGTTTTTGTTACCGTTATCTCTTTATGATGAGCTTCAAAAATTTATGAATAAATTTTGGTGGGGGTTGAAGCGTGAAGGGGGTAGAAGGTTGCATTGGCTCTTGTGGGATAGGATGTGTGGGAGGAAGAGGGATGGGGGTATGGGTTTTTATAAAATTCATTGTTTTAATTAGGCAATGCTAGGTAATCAAGGGTGGAGGTTATTCATCAAAATTAGTACTATTTATTATCATGTATTCAAAGCTAAACATTTCCCCGGGGGGATTTCTTGACAGCCTCGCTAGGAACTAATTCTAGTTTTTTTTGGAAGAGTACTTTGTCTTCTAGCCAGATTTTAAAATAGGGGGTACAAAAGCGTGTGAGGAATGGTACGGATATCAATGTTACACAGGATCCATGGATTCTTAGAGAGAGCTCGTATTTGGTGGAGGATGGTAGGAGTTTTATTGATCCAAACTTAAGGGTGTGTGATTTATTTGGTTAAGAAGGGAAGCATTGGAATGTTGAGATGGTGATGAATGTTTTTAGTGCAAATGAGAGAGCTATTTTGGGTACCCTTAGCATTTTCAATAGAAAGGATGCTTGGGTGTGGCATTATGAGAGGAGGGGTCAGTATAGTGTTAAATCAGGTTACTTTGTTAGATTAAAGATGTTATGAAGGGATCCTGTTAAATTGGTAGGTGATATCTAGGGTCTGTTATGGAGATTAGACAATCCACCTAAAGTTAAAGATTTTATTTGGAGAGCTTTAAGAAATGTATTGCTTACTAAAGAGTGTTTGGGATTGATGGACTTGAATGTTAATAGGACATGTTTTTTCTATGATAGGGAGGAGGATGTCAATCATGTTCTACTTTACTATGTGAGAGCTAAGGTAGTGTGGTCCAGGAGAGGGTTGGGAGCTCCTGACAATATGGGTTTATTCTCTGATTTTTTGTTACAAGTTTAAATGTGCATGGAAAGGAAAAGGTGGAGTTGTTTGTTTTCTTTGCATGTTCCCTATGGAAGGCTCATAACATGTTTGCATTGGAGAAGAATCTTTTGACTGCCATTGACTTGTACGAAAAGTGTGTACATTCCTGAATGAGTGGCGCGTGGTCCATAAGCAGCGTGTCAATAGCATAACTAATGCTAGTGCTTCTCTTGCTGCCTCAACTAATGGAATCAGATCATCAATTCCTACCCATCTGGTGTTAATTAATAATGATGATGCTTTTGGAATTACTTTGTGGATGGATCAATTTTTGCAACGCAGGAACTCATTGGGTATAGAGTTCTTTTTGAAGATGCTAAAGGTGCCTTTCTTTGATGATTATCTCATTACTCTGATGGGCCTAGCGACACTACTATTTCAAAAGCTATGGTCTTGTGGGAGTGTTTATTGCTTGTTCAAGATTTGTTTCCTTCTAAGGGCTTTATTTTGTCTAATTCTTAATAAGTGGTTAATGTTGTGAACTATAGTTTTTTGGATTTTTCTACTTTTTCTTTAATTCTTTCCAACTGTAAGCAGCTTTTAGATTCTTGATATAATGTTAAGGTCCAGTGGGTGCATCGATAAGCTAATATGGGTGCTCATACTCTAGCTAAAGCATCTAATCGATATGCTCATCATCATCGTTGGGATGAGAACCCAAAGTGTATTTCTAAGTTTTATCCAGTGTTTTAATGGAAGTGTCATATTTTCTTTCAAATAATAATAAAACAATTTATCGTGTTTCTCTATGACAAGTTTTGAAGTTTCTTATCCATGGTGATGGGTAGGGTTGCATGTGGGTTAGGTTGTGTAACAGTCTGTTTACTTAGTATCTTTTTCAGTGTCGGTAATAGTGATTTACTGGTATGTGAATAGTACCATCGGTCCGGAATTTGGTATTATTGCGGTTCGAAAAAATTATTACGTGTGTCTAATATTTGATTTAATATTTTTGGAGCATGTTTGCATGATTTAGGTGGATAGAAAATATTTTATGAATATTTTTGGAGAATTAAGGCATTTAATGAATAGTGATTTTTAGTGTAGTATGTTAAGGAATAATTGAGAAATTATTTTTGTGATATTAATTTAATTAATTGGTGGAGTTTAATAATAATTAGAGGAGAATTATTTGATGAATATTTAGAGCCATTGGATGAGAATACCATGACTTGATCTTAGCCATTCATTTGGTATAAAATTAGGCAGTCAAATTTGACTTTGCTACCTAAAGGTTATCATCTAAGCAACACTTTCTCTTTCTTTCTTCTTCTTCTCTTCCATGCCATTTTCACCTTCTTCTTCTTCTCCATTTCTTTCAATTTCTTTCCACTAAACAACCTCAAATTCCATAAAATAAACTAAAGTTTTGTAATAAAACCTAGAGAATTAAGTAAGAGGAGTAAGAATTTGGAGTTTCTAAGCTTGAAAATTGAAGTTGCCATTGAAGCAAGTAAGTTGTGAATTTTAAGTTTTGTGATTTAATGGGTAGAATTCAAGGATTAGGCATGTAATTGATCCATTAAGTCATGCTCCATTCATTTCTTTGGTTAATTTTGATTTTTATGTGCACTTTTCCTATTTTGAAGAAATTGGCGAACCCTCCACCAAAGGGAAAGAGAAGGCCAAAGAGTGAGGCTTTCTAAGCTTCTTTAAGCTTATTCTAAAGGTTAGTGCACTATTATTTCATTTCGTCTTTTTTTTCTTTAAGTTGCAATTTTTAGGTTTTTAATTGATTTTGGGAAATTTTGTGAAATATGTTGGGGAATGGATAATTGAATATTTTAATGTGATTTCCCATGATTCTTAAGCATGGAAAAATGCTTGGAAGGGAAGGGAAACATCCCTTTCCCCTTTAACTAAGAGTGGCCGAACCACTCATGGTGAAGGACATTTTGTGTCCTTTGGTTTTTATGCTTGATTTTAACTTAAATGAGGTTGTTGATAAATGAAAGGATGATGGTTAAAACCATTTTCTTGTTTTTTAATGTTTTAGAGTTTTGCCAAACTTAAAGAAGGTTTGACAGTGAAAAGATGGGTTTTAAGATTTAATGTTTTTAAGGTATAGTTTTAAAGTTTTAATTAAGTGTTTTTGGGTGAAAATATGGTGTTTTATGGAGGGAAAATTCTTTTCCCTTTTGGTGACCTAAAGAGGCCGAACCACCCTAGGGTCGTAAGACATATTTTTGTTTTCTTTAAATGTCGATTTTAAGGTGTTTCAAGCTATGTATATGGAGGTATTATGAAAGTAAGATTTTTGTTTGAAATATAAATTGATTTTGTTGCATTTTACAAGTTGTAAGTAAAGGAATTTTGAAATAATAAGAACAAAGTTAAGAGGTATTTTGCTAAGGAATTATTTATAAGAAATAAGATCATTTATGAAGAATAAATTTATTTTGGGCTCTACTATGCATGATTGAAATGTAGTCTGATGACATTGATTTCGATATGTGAGCATGCTCGGGTTCCTAGCCCATTCTGTTATATGGAGCTATGATCATATGTTAAGGTTATCAGCCCTTATAAATAGGCGGACGCGCTTATTATGCGATGGGGGTGGCACTTTCACAGGCCACTAATATGTGATGGGGGTGGCACTTTTATAGGCCACGATCAAATCTGTTTACGTTTATTCTATATTAGTACGAGCCTTAACTAAGAATGAAATTTTAATTTGCTATAAGGAAACGAAGATACATTTGTATTTACGAACTTTTATATGATTTTGAAATGTTTGAATTTAATGGGTATGACTTCGGTATTTAATTTATATATATTGATTTGAGTATTTTAGAGCATATTTGAGACTTGTTATTTTGGTATTTTCTTGTTATTTTTATTAGTAATTATTTAGCACCACTGAGTCTTCCACTCAGCGTGTTGATTTTTATCACGTACAGGTAAAAAGCGGTGGATGCTATTCAAAGACTGGAGGAGTAGCATCAGAGTAGAAATATCATTTTGGGTAGGATATATAGTAAATTGTAATTTTGGCATGTATAGAAAAATATTGTAAAAGTATTGAAGTTGTAAATATTGAAAATGTAATTAATGAAATTGATGGTTATTTAAGTATTATGATCTTATTATATTTATGGTGTATGAATGTTAATAAATATTCTTTGGTATGAATGGTGAATTAACATGATAGGACTTATGTGAATTGATACAACCATTTAGAAGTGCTGCGTGATTTTGAGTTGATTGGAGTTTTGGGCATGGAGGAGAATTGATATTGGAAGTGTTTATGTTTTCTTTGTGTGGCAAGTAGATTTTTAAGGGAAACTCTTACGAATTTTTCGTAGAAATTTCCTTAAATATTACTTTTAAATTTTAATTACTTGCCTCCTTATGGAAACCTAGATACTTTCAATATATGATCTAGAGTTATTAAGTAAGATAAGACGGTGCTCCGGCACCGAATGTGACATTCATCTTCTGGTCCTCCGAAATTGGGCGGTAGGTGTTCCAGGTTGATTGATTTAAAGTATCTGATCCATATGTGCAAGTAAGTAACTTTTTTGACCCAACCCAACCAGTTAAATGCGTGAATCCATGTATTATAAATGGGTTGGATTAGGTACGAGTTAAACATAAACCTGCGGGTCAAATAAATGGTAATATTAAAATTATTTTTAAATAAAATACAACTCTTTAAGAGGATTAGTTAAAAAAATAAATACACTTAAATCTTAGTTATGCAATAATATTCACAAACTACAAATATATTTCAATGACAATATTAAAATTAAATTTCTTAACATGCTCATTATTATCATTTTTATAGTCATAATCAACAATGAAAAATTAAATTTCCTAATATAAAAAATGACCAGTGAAATTAAAAATACTTAGTAACATAATTATATAATATGTTTAATTTAAAATATAAAATACTCCAAAAAAGGAATATCTACTAAATATGAAAATAATTTAGTATTTATATTCAAAATTACAAATCAAATCACATCAACTAAATAATTCATAATTTATTTACGAAAAATTATAATTATATCCCTAAGTTTTGACCTAACTAACTACTCTACCCTCGTATTTTAGAAATTAAACTAACAAACACCTGTATTTTAGGTCCGTTAAATACTAATGTTCTTTCATCCATTTTTCTCAATTTCGGACGTTTAAACCTTATGCAATTACAAATATAACCTTAACATAAAATAAATCAAACAACACGAGGGAAAAAAAGGGAACATGAATCGCCTCTCTTCTCTCATCATTGTCGACTGTTTTGAAAGAAAAACAAAATTCCAAAAGCGAACACTCACAAGAATTTCCATCGATTAGATGAAGGATGTGATAATGCAAACCCTTTCTCAAGTAGCGTTGGTGCTATGGAGAAGGAGACTGCTGGAAATGATTGGTAGTCTCTGCGAAATAGATAGATGTACAACACTTTCTTTCTTTTGATTATTTCATAGAAATCATTTTCATTTAGTAGAAATCAATTTTTTCGATGCAATATAGATACGTTAGGATCGCGTTGTTTTTATATTTTGTGGAATGTGTATAGTTGTATGCTAGAGTTTAACTCAATGATGCCCCTTTTTTGAAATAATAGGATGGCAGGGCAAGAGTTGTATGATTTCTATATCAAATATGAGGGGCATGAAGCAAGCATTTTGAGTGTAGATAGAGACCAATACTCACACCTATAGTTGGTGAAAGATATTTATTTAATGTTCGATATTCAAGATAATTTCATACATATAAAGTTTAGGGTGAATTTGTTTATTGAATCTGATGTTGATTTGATGTGTATCTTTGCTTTGGACAATTCTTCTCATGAGGTGCATCTTGTTGTAAGCGGTAGAGATGTTCAACCAATTTTCATGGAGAAACCTAATGATGGTTCTAGTGTGGAAGAAATATTTCCAAATGCCAATATGGATTGCAATGGAGAAGCAGATATGCAATCATGTCCTATTTTATTGAAGTGGAGGAAAGGCAAGTGATGCAAAAGTGAAATTTGGGGAAAATTTGACAATTGATGCTGAAGTGGAGGGAATGCAACTGATTCAAATGTGGAAATTGAAAAAAATCTAATAGTTGATGCAAAAGGGGGGGGGGGGGGGGCAATACAAATGCTGAAGATGGGAAAAATCTTACAATTGACGCTGAAGTTGGGAGCAATGCAAATATGGCAAATGTGGAAGTTGAGGAAAATGTGTCTATGTGTGTTGATGTTGAAGTTGGTGCAACTACTAATGTTAATGCTAGAATTGATGTAAATTTGCAAATTGATTATGAGATTAGGGGGAATGTGAAAAATGATGATGGGATTGGGGTGAACATAGAAAATGACATTGGAATTGGGGGAATTCAAACTGAGGCAAACTTGGGGAATGAAGAAGCAAGTGTTCACACTAATGGAGATGATGAAACAGATAGGGGTCAAGAAAATAGGGGTAGCTATATTTATGGTTCTAGCATATGGGATAATATAGGGGGAGAATCACCTATGTATGACATGTGTAGCCTACTAAAAGAGCTAGAAGGAGGGGTTCGGGTAAGGTTAGAGGGAGGGGTGATGAGAGGACTGGTGGTAGAAGTTTTGGGAGATGAAGACATATTGGTTTAACAGGGAGAGTGAGGACGATGTGGCTTTCGCATAGCGTCTCATAGTTTTCTCAAGAGTTTCTCGAGTAAACCGAATCAAACGGATTTGGTTCATTTTAATTCATAAAATTTATTTTATCCAATCCTATTTTAATCCTCAGAGAAATGTCTCCTTACATTTGGTAAAATTTTGAAAATCGTTTGGAATCGCCACCCTATTTTACTAAACTATGAAAAAATTTCTCGAATTAATTAGTCTGATTTTAACTAGAGTGAGTTTGGGAGTTGTGTACAGATATGGGAAGGTGTTAGACACCCATTCTGCTCGGTTTAAACCTCCTAGTTGTTTAAATATTCATTATTTACTAATTGCAGTATTAATTTAAATTGGGATGTAAAATAATTTTTTATGCAATTTTGAAAATATGTCAAACTTACATATCATCACAAATAATAAAATTAAATCATCCACAAGAAAGGGGGAGGAGAAAAGAATTACAACCCTCCTAAAATATATTCTACCCATTAATTCCCATTACATATTCTTAATATCTCTTTAATTAATACAAATCAATAAAAATAAAATTATTGCATTCCATATGAATAAAATAACATTAAATTCGGAATATTATGTTTGAATATGATGTAATTAGAAATGAGACCACCCACCAAAATCCATGAAGTTCAGCAGATGAACGGTCGAATAATTGAGCTTGGAAGATTTATTTCTTGTTCGGCCAAAAGGTGCATGCCATTTTACCAAACGTTGAAACAGTTGAGAGGTTTTAAATGGGACAGTTAGTGTCAGCTTGCCTTCTACTAGATAAAAGAATTTCTATCCTCCACTCTGCTCCTAAGCAGACCCAAGAAAGATGAGCCTTTATATTTGTACCTTGCAACTACTGAGAATTCTGTTGCTTTTGTGCTACTCAGAGAAGAAGATTGTGAGCAATAACCTGTCTATTATGTGAGCAAAGTCCTTAGAGGAGCCGAGCTGCGATACCCATGTGTAGAGAAGTTGGCTTTCGCCATCCTTATAGCGGCAAATTGCCTTCGTCATTATTTCTAATCACATACCATAGTTGTCGGCATAAACCATCCATTAAGAAAGGTCTTGCACCGAGCTGAAACCTCAGGAGGGTTAGTGGGATGGTCAATCAGGTAGGGTGAGTTCGACATCAGGTATGAATCTTGTACGGCAATGAAGGCACAAGTATTAGCAAATTTTATGGCTGAGTTCTCTAGTGAAAGCCAAACAAATGACCCATAATCTATAATGTCGAACTCCAAAGGTGACATATGGAAACGTCATACAGATGGTGCCCTAAGAAGCCTAGGAGCAGCAGTAGGAGTTGTCTTACAACGGCCAGGGAAGATAAAGGTAAAGTATGTAGCTCGCTTAGGTTTCCCAACAACCAATAATGGAGCAGAGTATGAAGATTTGGTCGCAAGACTCATGTTGGCTCTAGAGGTATAGCCTCTAGTCTTTCACATCTTTTATCACTCAAAGCTTGTGGTAAGCTAAATTATAGGTGCATTCATGACCAAGGAGCCAAACCTAGTTAAATATCATTCCCTACCCACATCCCTCCTGACCAAGCTGGAAGAAAATGGAGTTACTTGGAAGTTAGTGTAGATAGAAAGGACAAGAAATAAAGAGACAGAAGCCATAGCCAAAGCTATTTCACGGGGGAAACCCTAGCAGAAGGAGTCATAGTTGAATGATAA
The DNA here is from genome assembly GCA_948099535.1 of Jatropha multifida. Taxonomy (NCBI): domain Eukaryota; kingdom Viridiplantae; phylum Streptophyta; class Magnoliopsida; order Malpighiales; family Euphorbiaceae; genus Jatropha; species Jatropha multifida. The sequence continues at coordinate 19,292 of CANUEX010125859.1, forward strand.
GACTCCCTGAAGCTTTGAGAAATAAGAGGTCCTGGTCACCTAAAGCAAAGACAGTTGGATGAACCCAATAGTAGACTTTTTGCAAAATAATGCTCGGATAGAAGACAAATAGGAGGCCAGCAAACTCTACCGAAAAGCAGGAAACTATGCACTGGATAATGAAGAATTATATAGGGGATCGAAATCACATCCTTAGGCAAGATGTTTAATTAGAGAAGACGACAACTATCTTATAAGAGAAATACATAACGGAGTCGGAGGGGCTCATGAAGGCTCGGATGCAACACTCAGGAAAATCATATTAACAGGGTACTATTGGCCTACTATGAAAAGTGATGTTTGCCACTGTAATATGTGTCAGGAATATGATAGAGTGCCCAAGCGACCCTCAACATAATTAAAGCCGATAACTACAGCATGGCCTTTTGCTCAGTGGGGAATAGACATCCTGTGACCCTTCCCCATAACAACTACTCAAAGGAAATTTGTGGTGGTCGCAATTGATTATTTCTCTAAGTGGGTAGAAGTAGAGGCCCTTAGCACCATCACACCAGCTCGGATCATCCGTTTCTTCAAAAACAATGTCATCTTTAGGTATGGGGTGCCTCACAAGATAGTCACTAATAATGGGAAGCAGTTCGACGTAGGAGCCTTCATGTCTTTTTGCAAAGAGTGGCACATCAGTTTACACTTTACATCAGAAGCTCATCCACAGACTAACGGCCTTACAAAAGTCACCAACAGAACCATCCTACAAGGGCTAAAGAAAAGGCTAGATGGAGAAAAAGCCAACTTGGAGGACGAGCTGAATAGTGTGATGTGGACATACAGGACGACGCCTAGGCAAGCAACAGGGCAAACGCCATTCTGCTTAGTGTACGAAGCAGAAGCAGTGATACTAGTGGAAATTGGTTTACCTAGTCGAAGAACTAAAGAAAGAATACGATGAACTAGGGAACAATGAAAGCCTAAAAATTAGCTTGCACTTAGCAGAGGATCTTAGAGAAAAAGTCGCAGCCTGAACTGAGGCATATAAGTAGAGGGTAAGGCGATACTTCAACAGAAGGGTCAAAGCTAGGTAGTTCACTGAAGGTGACATGGTCTGGCGAAAGGCAGAAATCACTAAAGGCTCGGCTGGAGTCGAAAAGTTTGGACAAAATTAGGAAGGACCTTATGAAGTGTCAAAATAAATAGGACCAAGTACCTACAAGCTGAGGAAAGTTGAAGGAGGTGAACTCCCTAAAACTTGGAATGTTGATAATCTCAAGCGAGCATATTGTACTTATTCACTTTATAATGTGTAAAATGCTTTTTTAATGCAAAATAATAATATGATAAGACCTCAGGTTTTTTCACTTGATGCATCCTATCCTCCAAAAATATCAAGGGACATGAAGCATCAAGTTTTTCCTGAAGGATCTTACTTAAAAAATAAAGAATTTTTTTCTAAGCTCCATATGCAGTTGCTAGTTCGCCAGTGGCTTAAGCGGCCACACCTTTCTCTGTCCAAAGGATAGTTTGCTAGTGGCCTAAGTGGCTCACACCTTTCTCCATCCAAAGGGGACAATTCGCTAATGGCCTAAGTGGCCCATATCTTCCTTATCTTAAGGGATAGCTCACCAATGGCCTAAGCGGCCCATGTCTCTCTCTACCCAGTGAAATAGTTCACCCATGGCCAAATGGGCCACACTTTTGTCTACTCAATGAGAACTAAAACCTAACCAGTAAGATAAAGTTTGACAAGTCAATCTTGCTGAATCGGCATATTGCAGTACAAACATTAGTCACTTAAGTTATTGAGATATTATTTACCAAGTTACTTTCTAGTAAGGCAGAAACCTCTTATAATTATATTTTCTAACAATTAGCACATGTAACAACATTAATTTAGATCGTCAAACATTATTCACAGCAATAATATGTTTGGATAATAGAACAAATAGGAAAACCTAAGTAAACACAAGAGACAGAAGGATTAAACATCTTATCTTCATTAAGTTAAAAAAGAAGTCTTACAAGTACATAAATACAAAGGATTCCTACACTAAGTCTAAAGACTATAGAAAATTTTAATTAGCTTGCTCATAGGGAGAAGACGAACTAGCCCTAGTAGAGTGTGGTCGATCTCCTTCCTCATCGTCATCAACCTCTTCTGGATAAATGTCATTTGTCCAATCCAGTCCGCCTTCGGCTGCCTCGCCTTAAGCCTAGCCAGTATATTTGATCGAAGGCTCAAGCAGGCTCTTGCTAGATCATCATCCTGGGATTCCTCTCGCCCCTTTAGCTCCTGAATTTCAGCTTCCAACTCCTTCAACTTGCCTTCCCAGCTCCCTAGCTTTAGCTTCCAGCCCCTTATTCTTGTCTAACAGGCCCCATTTTTCTTCTCGTAACTTCTCTATATTAGCATCATGAGAGGCCAGCTCGGCTTTATGGTACTCGTCCTAATCTTGCATTGACTTAGCTGCCTCCCTCAAGGTAATCTCCATCTCATTTTTATTTACCTCTAGTTCGGTATTGGCGGACTTTAGCTTTTATAGCCAATTGTATTGGAGGGTATTAGCATTAACAACTTGGAGAAGACACTGATTCAAGAAGTCAATAGTCGCTCGATCATCCAAGTGCTTAAAGAAGCTAGAATCAATAGGAAACAAGCAAGCGCGAGCTAGCTCCCAGCTGGGGCCATCATTCGCAATTCTGCAATTAGATCCATATTTATTGATAAAATAAGATCGAAGGTCTGCAGCCTTAGTTCGGGAAGGAGGAGGAGCAAAGGTCAAAGCGGGAGGGCGAATAGAAGCTGAATTAGGTTCCTCTCTTGCCCTCTTTCTGGAAGGCTCGATAGAAGGTGCAGGTGCAGGAGGATCTATCACTAGCTCAACAGAGGGCGCGGTAGGAGGTGGCTCGATAGTTGACTCTGAAGGAGGAGTTTCTCTAGGAACACCATATGCCACTTGCCGTTTCATAGCTTCAGTAATCTTCGACATTTTTCAACTCTTTCCTTTCATAGGAGCCATGCTTGCACAAAGCAAAAAAGGAAAATCAAACATTGTTAATTTTAATAATCCTAGCCAAAAACACTTAAGGAATAGAGGGTACCATGGTCGGAAGTGTTGGGCCTAATGGGACCGCTGGGCGAGCGGATAGGATAGCCTTCAGCTATCACCTTCCTTAAATCCACACACCCTAGCCCTCTAGCCTTTATGAAACCTGCAACCCCTCGATCATAGGTGGTAGGAGGGGGAGGTGAAAAACGTTGAGGGTCCGCAAACCAATTGTTCGGAATACTAAACCCCAAAGACACTTCACTATAAAAAACTTCGATTTCCAATTCTTTAAAAAGGAAATCTTTGATTTTTTTTGGAGAAAATATTGCAGTTCGCCTTCGTTTGAAGAAAGCAATGATCTTCGGACAGGCGAGAGGAAAAATGGTAGAGCTCCCGAACTACGCTAGCGTTTAGATTATTCCCATCCTCTTTAGCCAATGCAATCACTCCACAAAGGTACCTCAAGCCATTCGGATGGAGCTAGTTTATGGTTATTTGATAATCATTGAAGAAGGATTTGAGAGGTGTGAAAAGGGGGAGCCAAACTCTAGAACGAAGACTTTCCTCATATAGCATGAGGGAATCTTTATCCAAAGGGGAGTTAATTCGCATGTCTCCAGCAGGGCGAACTAGTTGATACTCGATAGGAATGTTGTAAGAGATAAATTTCTAGGAGCTCGCCCTCATCTATATCTGTAATACCCCGAAATTTTTATTTCGAAACATTCCCATTTAAATTTAAATTGTAAATAATTAGCCGATAATATTACGCCATGTAATATTATGGGGATCGAAAATCATTTTGGTTTGCCCGAAAATTTATTGAATAACCATTAATCAAATAAAATCGGACCAATATTTTTTTAATTGGACCGAATTAATTTAAATTAGACCCGAATCGGATATTTTTGAAAAACACTGTGCGTCACTATTTTTTTCTCCCCGGCAACTTACCTTGGACGGTTTGTTTTTATTT
>CANUEX010125922.1:0-38432 GCA_948099535.1 Jatropha multifida
TGATTGTTGTTAAGTATTATTATAAAAAGGGATTATTTAAAATATAGTTTATTATATATGTATAAATTTAATATCTATCTATGGGTATTTATTAAATGGGTTTTGGTTATATATTGGGCTTATTAGATTGTGGGCTTTAAGAAAAAAAATAGTAAAAATAAAATAAAATAAAAAAGGGTTACCCTAAATCTCATAAGAGTGGTCGACACTCTCATTTTAGATGAGAGTGCCGCCACCTTCATCAACACACCCACACACAAGCGTGAAGAGAAAGGGAGAGAGAGGAAGAGAAAGAAGTTAATCTCCCATTCTTACAAGCTTCCACCATTAGAATTTATAATCAAATAACAAGTTGTGAGAATAAGTGGTATTAGAGTGATGATTTAAGCTAGAAGATTAAGGTGCAATTAGGTTGTGATCATTGTAGGCATTCCATAATCAAGGTAAAATTCCATTTCTGCAATCCACATGTTGTTTCTAATTTGATCATATTTTTGAAGTTAGTGTTGTTAAGAGATTATGAATCCCTAATGGTTGTTTATGGTATTTTTTTTTATTTTCATGACTATAGAGAAGGGTGAACCTTCTAAGGTTGACACGGGCAAAGGGAAGGCATAATTGTGAAGTTAGTTGCTAAGGTTGACAAGGTTTATACTCTGTAAATATACATTTTGTTTGATTTTATTTGTTAGTGTTGGTGAGCATAACATCATTCTTTTCTCATTTATGGATTTCGAGAACTGATGTTTTTAAGTGTAAGAACTGAAATTTTTGTATGTATTGCATGAGTTGATAAATGTTGATGCTGATTATGTTGTTGAGTATGTTTCAAACTTATTTTTGGACCCTTTATGTCTTCCATCTATATTTAAGTGCTTCACAAAAGTTGTAGCCCTATTTCTCAACTTTCCAAAACATCTTTTTGTGTCTAATTTGGATACCTATAGATCAAGTTGTGATCTAAACACCATAACTGGTTCTGTCATGGCACCAAACTTGTATAATCATATTGCTTGCCCATTTTGACCATTAGGATGTCTAGATTTTGACTAGAGTCCTTCATAAAATTTTTAGGGTTACTTGTTAGTTTTCTAACGCATCTCCTTTTGTCCAATTTGGATGCCTATAACTCAAGATATGACCTAAATACGAAAATTGGTTCTGGCACAACGTGCTGCCATGCCCAGGTCGTGGAAATTTCAAAGACCATGCCCAGACCATGGACTCCCCTGACTCTCTAAGTGTGTTTGTGTATTTTTGACATCCTAATGATGCCTAAACACTCTAAATGCATATCTAATGTGTCCTTGATGTGGTAATCTTCAGAATCTTCCTTAAATGTGACTAATATATCAAGTGGAAGTCAAATAAAAACATATAAGATAGAAACCATGCTTGGTTGATTTTAATTGAGAGTTATTGCTTAATTGTGCTAGTTAATATGACCTAAGAATTGAATGTAATTCTGAATGTGACAAATTGGTAACTTTGGCTTAATATTGGACTGTGAAATCGAATTGAAGAATTTAGGTAAATGGTGATGATTTGATGAATTGATTATCCTGATGATCTATTCAATTCTAATGTTACATGTTGCATGATTTCATGATGATATAAACGTTAACTAAGGTGGGTTGTGATTGGTTTTTCATATGATATGAGCTAAACTTAGTGTGTGATAGTATGCTTACTTACATAATATAATAAGATGTTAGAAGAAACACTAGAGCTTTGCTATTGTAATGTTCATTCACTTGACCTATGAACTACCATTAACTAAGTGTGTGAATTTGACTTGGAAATATTAATTTGGAATTATGTCATGGAAGGCTTAATGTTTTGCACCAGGTACGCTTACTTGCTTGCTATCTTGAGTGGTATTGGGTTAACACATATTTGGATTAATGCTATCTTAATCAAGAGACTTGCACTATTTATCTTCTGTACATGAGAATGAATGTTTTGAGTTTTATGGTCCATATGGAAATGGAATTAAACTGAATAACCTAAAAGAACTAATTGGCTCTTACTGTGGTCTTAATTGAGTAGTTGCTAGAATATGGTTATGTGTTTATGAAATAAAGCATGCTACGAGACTTTTTAAGTCTATTATGAAAGGCTGATTAGCCAGTGTTAGTTTGACTATTATCAGATACCGTTTTGTTACCTATTCTGCTTCTGTTTCTTTTGAGTCACTGTTAAGGCCCAATTATTTGAATTAATGAGTAAAATATTAATAATAAACATAATTGTAACAATCTGTTTTTCAGTGTCGGTAATAGTGATTTACCAGTCTGTGAATAATATCACCGGTCCGGGACTTAGTATTATTTTGGTCCAAAAAAATTACTATGCATGTCTAATATTTTATTTAATATTTTTGGAGCATGTTTGCATGATTTAGGTGGGTAGAAAATATCGCATGAATATTTTTGGAAAATTTAAGTATTTAATGAATAGTATTTTCTAGTGTAGCATATTAAGAAAAAATTAAGAAATTATTTTTATGGAGTTAATTTAATAAATTGGTGGAGTTAAATAATAACTGAAGGAGAATTATTTGGTAAATATTTAGAGCCTTTGGATTAGAATACCTTGACTTGATCCAAGCCATAAACTTGTGAATATGTGGTGAGTTAGCAACATTGGTTTTGTTAACTTGGTCAACAAAGCTTATCTAATACAACTTCGTCTCCTTCCTCCTCCCATTCCAACGCCATTTTCTCTCTCCCTTCTCCACCATTTTCTCTCAAATCACTAACTCACAAAACTACACTAAATCACCTAATTAAACCATAGTTATGCCATTAAATTTGAAGAATTAAGTTAACAAGGTAGTCATTGGTGATTAGAAGTAAAGAAATTGGAGTTTGCTACCAAAACAAGTTGTGATTTTGACTCTAAGGATTTAAATGAGGAATTCATGGAATATATATGGTAGAATATGCTTTAAATCATGCTCCATCTTTTTCTTTTGTTATTTGTTGATTTTAATGGTTATTTTTACTACTTTGAAGAGGTTGGAGAACCATCCTCTAAAGGAAAGGAGAAAGCTAGAGAGTGAAGCTTTCTAAGCTTATTCTAGCTTAATTTGAAGGTTAGTGGACTTACACATTTCATTTTCTTTCAAATTTCAAAGTTTGGAATTTTTAGGTTTTTGAAGGAATTCGAACATTTTGTGATTTTGTTGGGGAAATTATTATTTGGTTGCTTTTATGTGATTTAGCATGATAGAATGCTTGAAAGGGAAGGGAAACACCTCCTTCCCCTTCATCCATGAATGGCTAAACCTCCTTAGAAGGAAGGACCTTGGGTTTTGTTTCATGCTTTTGTTTTCTTTTGATGTTAATGTGTTTTTGAATGATTTAAAAGCATGGTAGAGTGTTTAGTTGGAAGGGAAACAACCCCCTTCCTACCACACTAAGAGTGGCCAAACCTAGCTTGGTGAAGGGCCCTAAGTTTTTTTTTATTTTTATGTTTGATTTTGACCCTAATGAGTTAATTGATAAGTAATTTTAAGGTGGTTTAAACCACTACCATGAATTCTAATGTTTAAGAACTTTTCAAGACTTAAAGAAGGTTCGGAATGTGTAAAGAATGAGTTTTAAGGCTAAATGTTTTTAAGTAAAGGTTTAAATGCTTTAATTAAGAAATTTTAACTTGAAATATGGTATTTGGAGGAAGGGAAATTTCCTCCCCTTTGATGACCTAAAGAGGTCGAACCACCCTAGGGTGGTAAGGCATGTTTTTCTTTCTCTAATGTTGGTTTTGAAGTATTTTATGCTATGTATATATATGTATTATGAAAGTATGATTTTTGTTAGGAATATAAATGAGTTTTGATGAATTTTTACAAGTTGTAAGTTAAGGGAATTTCAAGTAAAAACATTAAAGTTATGAAGAGTTTTGTTAAGAAATAAGTTACAAGAAATGGGATGATTTATAAAGAAAGAATATGATTTGGGCTCAAGTATGCATGGTTGAAATATGGTAAGATAAGGTGGTTTTCGGTACATGAGAATGCTCGGTTTTGATGCCCCTCTATTATATTATATGCTATGATCATATGCTAGGCTCTGGATGCCTTCTGAATAAGCGGACACGCTTATTATTCAGTGGCGCTTTCACAGGCCAATTATTGGGTGGCGCTTTCACCAGCCAATAATCCGGTGGTGCTTCCACAAACCAGTTATTCGGTGGCGCTTTCACAGGCCAAATCTGTATCTTTGAAATCAAATCTGATTATATTTCTCTCAGTATATGTATGAGCCCTCAATTAAGAATAAATTCTATTTTGTTATTAAGGAAAAAGAAAATACTTGTATTTAAAGGATTTTCCTTATATTTGACATACTATGAATTTTACTTCAAAGAATGATCTTATTTATGACTTTTGGGATATTTTAATTTTATTTGTGCACTTTCAGTATTTTTATATTCGATTTAAGTATTTAAAATTATATTTTAAGTTTGTTGCTTAGGCAACCTTATTTATTGTATTATTAAGTTATTTAGCACCACTGAGTTTTATAGTCAATGCATTGATTTTTATTATGCACAGGTTAAGAGTAGTGGATGCTATATGAAGACCGGAGGCGTAGCATCATAGAAGGAAACTTTATTTTGGGTAGGACATGTATAGGATGTGTTTATGGCATGTATAAAGATATATTATAAGAGATTGTATAAACTAAGTTCGTACATTAAGGAAGTGTATAATTAATTAAGAAATATTATTTTTATGTGAATTTAAGGTATATGATTATTAGTAATTAATTCTATGAATGGATGGCATTATGATATGATAGAACCTAAGATGGTCATATGTGAATGTTTAGAAGTGCTGCGTACCCTATTGTGTTGATTTGGAGTATTGGTGTTTGAAGAATTATATTTGGAAGTGCTTTGTTTTTCATTTGTTTGGCAAGTTTCATTTTTAAGCGAAACTCTTCTAAATTTTTTGTAGGAATTTCCTTAAGCTTTACCTTTTAAAAATTAATTACTTGCCTCCTTATGAAAACTTAGCCACTTCTAATACACGATTTAGGATTATTAGGTAAGAAAAGACGGTGTTCCATCACCAAATGTGGGGTTCGTTGTCGACTCCTCCGGGAATGGGCGGCGAGTGTTACAGTAATGGACAAATTATTGCAACATAGGTTATCTACAGATTAGTGTATGTGAATATCATAAAAATATGTTTATAACCACTTGTGTTGTGAGAAACTGTTATAGCATGCAACATGTTATGTATGGCTTGGTTAGATGTTTCAATTATGTAATATGCTCTTATGCCATGGATGTCTTGATTATATGATATATATGTATATCGATATTGTGGATGGTTTCAATGAACCATACCTGTTTGCTATGTGATGTATATATATATAGTTAAGTACCACTGAGTTTTATATTATTGAAGATTTGTTTGCTTGAATCATGAGTACTTGTGGTCAGAGAAAGACTTATGTTTCCAAATTTGAGTGAGTCTTGATTCAGACTCATGGCATGTGTTAGGGTTACAATAATGGGAGCATTGGTTTAATTAAGGGGCTTATATTTTATCTATACACAAATATCTCTTTTATTCCTTTAAACTCTTTGAGGCCTTTGATTTGTTCCATATGGATTTGCACTTTTACTTTGAGATTGGATTTCTGAGAACTTAGAATTTATTAAAGTTGGTTCGAGGATGTTTCCTCTTGAGATTCATTTTATTGAATTGGAATATTAAGTGTGTATAAAGGACTCCTAAGGACTTCACTATCACCTTGATCATGTTTTATTAATTGGTTTGTTCATTTTCTTAGTTTGATTTACAAAGGGAACACTTGAGATTTTCTAAAGGATTTGCCAAACATTTTAGAAATGTTTAATGGGTTACCACTGTATTTAATGGTTTTCAATTTTTTCCTCCAATTTTATAATCGAATTATTTAGGCAAGTTGGATTGCTAAGACTTCCACTGTATATATTTTAAAGGTTTTGTAAACTGATCATTTAATTACTGTATTATGTTTCCACTGATACTAGTTTTGTACTAATAAGTAAGACTATAAGTGCCTCCGGCACAGAATGCAACATCCCCTATTCTGGTCCTACGAGATTAGAAACGGGGTGTTAAAGACAATGTACGAAGGAGGACTGAATCAACACCCATATAAAAATCTTAGCTTTGATTTTCTTCAACTATTCCAAAACCCAAATTCTCAGGCTGAGGTCTGGAGCTTATACTGGGCATATCCTTAGCCAGGGTGGCTGGATTAGGTAAAGCTTCGAAAGGAGGAGATGGGTTATTGTCTCCTGCTCTGGGTGATGGCATTGATTTCCTCAAGCATGTCATTCAGGTATATGACACAGCATGAGTTGTTCATGATGGGGTAGATTAGGGAGGCCAAGTCAAAATTTGGCTCCTGATGGATCATGTGGATATTGTTTTGATGTTGAGGAAGGGATTTGATGCTTATGCTCGGTCTGGGTTGAATAGGGAGTATTTGGCCACTCTCCACCAAGTCCTAAATCTTATATCTCAGGGTCTTACAGTCGTTAGTCTTGTGCCCAGGTCCTTGATGGAAAGAGCAGAAGGAGTTCAGGTTGTTGTGTTTTGGAATTAGAGTTGGTAAGGGTCTAGGTTCCAAAGGCTGTATCAACTTGTCATCTATAGCCTTCTGGAAGATAAATGAGAGGGGAACCCGAAGGTCCATAAACTTGCGTCGGTTTGGTCAAGCAACTGGTCTTGAGGGAGGAGGAGGTTGTTGTCTCTGCCTTGTCAGATTGGCCACCTCACTACCTTTTTTAGGGTGAGGAACTACATGATAGCTGGTATGTGGCTTCTTATATCTAGAGGAAGAATCCTGATCCTCTTTAATCTAGCCTAACTAGATCAGCTCCTCGATTTTAGTTATGGTGGCAATGAGAGCTTTGAAGTCTAGAAGGTACTGAGTTTTGAGGTGATTCTAATAAGAGGGGAGTAGGTTCTTGACTATATTGTCAATCTGCTCTTGTTCTGAAGGATGATTGAGCATCTGAGTAGCTTTACCCCTTCATCTTATGAGAAAGGAATAGAAAGATTCTCAGGCTCCTTGTTTGGTAGTCTCCAAGTCTCTCCTAGTAATATCAACCTCCACATTATAGAGGTTCTGTTGGTTGAAGGCATTATAGATCTCATCCTAAGTCTTCTTCTTGGTATTGTCCAGAGCAACAAACTAATGAAGAGCAGAACCAGTAAGGGATTACTAGAAAAGTTGAGCCAGGAGCTCATTATTTACACCAAGAGGAGTGAGGGCACCCACATACATTTTCAAATGAGTCTTGGGACATGTGGTGCCATCAAACTTGTATATGGCAGGCATTTTGAACTTAGCAGGCAGCCTAGCCTCTGAAAAGAGTGGGAGAGAGTCTACATCAATCAAGTCTTCCTACTTCTTGATGTTTTTCAAAAACTTCTCAAAATAATCCATCTTCTCCATTATCTTTCGAATCTCTAGAGAAGCAGAGTCATCCCCTATCTGGCTCGAGGTGGTAATAACATTGGAAGTGACCCCTATCTCAGGAACCACCCTCGAGGAGTCTGATTACAGTTGGTTGGAATAGCAGGCTGTTAGTTAGATCCCCCAGTCTAGTTGGGAGGAGCATTACTATTCTAACTAGCAGTTATCAAGGTCTTGACTTTCCCTAGAATAGTCTCTCTCTAGGCAATAATGGTATTCTAAAGGGAAGCATTTTTCTCTGTTAGCAAAGTCCAAAAATGGGTTTCTTGTTGCCGAAGCATCTCTTCCATCAGTGCTCTAAAATCATTAGGTAGAGCCATTATTGTCATTCTCTGGTAGAAGCAAACAAAGAAGGGTATCAGTACATATATGTTGTAGAAGTTCTTAGGGTTGTGCTCAAGTTAGGGTTTAAGGCTTTTAGTAAAGTTAGAAGCAATACGCGAGCCAAGATTTGAGGGCACGACTCGAGCATTACCCTTAAGATGGGAGATGGAAGTGCTTAGGTATGATTTAAGGCTTTGAGGGGCTCAGCTCTATTTTGAGGCTTTTGGTGAAGTTGGAAGCAATGCGTGAACCAAGAATGGAGGGCATGACTCTAGCATTACCCCCAAGATGGGAGATGGAAGTGCTTAGGTCTGATTTAAGGATTTGAGGGCCTCAAATCTATGTTGAGGCTTTTCGTGTTTGAGGTACTCAGGTCAGGTTTTGAGGCTTTTAGTAAAGTTAGAAGTAATGCGCAAGCCAGGATTTAAGGGCATGACTCAGGCATTGCCCCCAGGATGGGAGATGGAAGTGCTTAGGTTTGATTTAAGGCTTTAGGGTGCTCAGGCCTAATTTGAGGCTTTTGGGTGCTTAAGTCCTATTTAAGGCTTTAGGGTGCTCAGGTCTGATTTGAGGCTCTGAGGGGCTCAGGTCTATTTTCAGGCTATTGGTGTTTGAGGTGCTCAGGTTAGGTTTGAGGCTTTTGGTGAAGTTGGAAGCAATGCGCGAGCCAAGATTTGAGGGCATGACTCGGGCATTGCCCCCAGGATGGGAGGTGGAAGTGCTTAGGTTTGATTTAAGGCTTTGTATGAGGTGCTTAAGTCTAATTTGAGGATTTAGGATGCTCACATCTGATTTAAGGCTTTTGGGTGCTCAGGTCTTATTTGAAGCTTTGAGGGACTCAGGTCTATTTTGAGGCCTTGGTAGTGTTGGAAGCAATGCGCAAGCCAAGATTTGAGGGCATGACTCGAGCATTGCTCATAGTTTGGGAGATGGAAGTGCTTAGGTCTAATTTAAGGCTTTGTGTGAGGTGCTCAAGTCTAGTTTGAGGCTTTAGGGTGCTCAGGTCTGATTTGAGTCTTTTGGGTCATCGGGTCTGATTTGAGGTTTTAAGGTCATCAGGGCTGATTTGAGGCTTTAAGGTGCTCAGGTCTAATTTCAGGCTTTGAGGGGCTCATGTCTGTTTTGAGGCTTTTGGTGTTTGAGGTGCTCAGGTCGAGTTTCAGGCTTTGGTAGAGTTGGAAGCAATGCACGAGCCAAGATTTGAAAGGATGACTCGGGTATTGCCCCTAGCTTAGAAGATGGAAGTGCTTAGGTTTGATTTAAAGCTTTGTATGAGGTGCTCAAGTCTTGTTTGAAGCTTTTGGGTGCTCAGGTCTGATTTGAGACTTTTGGGTGCTCAGGTCTGATTTAAGACTTTAAGGTGCTCAGGTTTGATTTAAGGCTTGAAGGGGCTCAGGTCTGTTTTGAGGATTTAGGTGTTTGAGGTGGTCAAGTCAAGTTTGAGGCTTTTGGTGAAATTAGAAGTAATGCACGAGGCAAAATTTGAGGGCATAACTCAGGCATTGCCCCCAGGATGGGAGTTGGAAGTGCTTAGGTCTAATTTAAGGCTTTGTGTGAGGTGCTCAAGTCTTGTTTGAGGCTTTTAGGGTGCTGAGGTATGATTTGAGGCCTTAGGGTGCTCAAGTCTGATTTGAGGATTTTTGTGTTTGAGGTGCTCAGCTCAGGTTTGAGGCTTTGGTAGATTTGGAAGCAATGCACGAGCCAAGATCTGAGGGCATGACTCAAGTGTTGCCCCTAATTTGGGAGATGAAAGTGCTTAGGTCTGATTTAAGCCTTTGAGTTAGGTGCTCAAGTCTGGTTTGAGACTTTAGGGTGCTTAAGTCTGATTTGAGGCTTTGAGGGGCTCAGGTATAGTTTGAGGCTTTTGAGTTAGGTCGGATATTTCTCCCCTGCTAGGGATTAGTGTTTAGGTTACCACTGGATTGGTGTTTGGTGTTTGAGGATACCACTAGATTGGTGTTTGGTGTTTTAGGATACCACTAGATGGTGTTTAGGTTACCACTGGATGGTGTCTAGTTGACCATTTGATTGGTCTATTTGTCACAACTAGATTGGGTTTAGGATACCACTGGATGGTGTTTAGGATACCTCAAGCGATTAAAGGTAGTGTGATAGCATATCACTTAGCTGCATGTCCTAGTGATGCTAATGTAGCAGACATCAAGTTCCTAGATGAGGACATTTTTAAATTCAGACAGATAAGTGTAAGATGTACTTTGAAGGGGCCTCCAACCATCAGGGTTATGGCATTGGCGCGGTTTTAGTAACTCTAGATGGGGAATGACTACCTTTCAGCATTAAGTTGACATTCTAGGTTACTAATAACGAAGCAAAATATGAAGCCTGTATTGTCAGATTAGAAGCATCTCTAAGTATTCATATCAGAAACCTTTCGGTTAACAGAGACTCCATCCTTATAGTCTTGTTAGAATCTTAAATATTTGTAAGAAAACTGCACAACTTTCGTGTTTCCTTATCCCATTTTTAGCTAAAAATTATGTGTTCCCATCATGGAAGGCATATCAACATAAGATAAACATGTTGCTTTAACAAATCAAATTCAAGCTATTATAATGTATCAATTATGTCATCAAGAAATGCAGTAGCTATCCTTAAGATGTGTAGGAAACTACAATCATATACACCTAAAAGAAATTAAGCAAGGAAAGACCAATAATAAATCAGAAGTTACTGCAAGTGACGTGATGCACAGAAATATTGCACCAAATATGTGGAACAAAAATCCCATGCATTTGACTTTCTAGGTCACAATGAACCATATGAATAATGTATATCATGTGGGAAGCAATTTACTTTTTTTTTAAGGCATCTCTTGGGAAATTCCCAAAAATCCTAAAAAGTGAGATTACATATTCAATAGCAATACCTTTCTCTACCAGTTCCTAGCATTCCGGTCTCCTTCAACTAGTGCAGCATCCACCCCCTCAAGGCCTGAAGTGTCCCATTTTCTTTTAGTTTCTTTGTTATGGTGCTCATTGGATAGCATGAATGAGGCAGCTTTCCCTTGCCATTGCCCAGTAAAATGACTAGTCTCAACATCCAAAGGAGTGCTACCACTGACATATCTGTTCTGACTAGCATTCCCCACTTCCATGTCATTTCCTTCTAAATCCAAAGTCAAGAGTTCTACATGCTCTGCAGTTGCTCAAGCACTAAAGAAATGGAAGGTCAAGGAATAGCGTATGATCCCCTATCTCCAACACCTGGATCAGTTGGCTCAACAATTCAAAGAATTGACATTCCACTACCTGCCTTAGACCAAGAATCAGTTTGTTGATGCACTAGCAACAGTTGCCTCCATGGGTTATGCCAGTGTTGACATGGTCATCAAGCCCCTAAATATTCAGATTCATCAATAGTCAGCCTACTGCTGCAATCTTTAGCTTGCCAATGATAAGCCATGGTACTAGGAAATTCATACTTGATTGAAAAACAAGAGTACCCTGAAGGTGCCTCTAAGTTTGACAAGAGGACCCTCCGGGAGCTATCAAAGAGCTACCTCCACAAGGATGGCATTCTGTATAAATGGACATGGAACTAGGCACATCTCAAATGCATGACCGGAGAAGAAGCTCAATAGATTATGGAATGGGTTCACGATGGAGAAGAGGCCCCCACATGAACAAAATGGCTTTGGCCCATAAGATCACTAATCAGGGTTATTATTAGCTGACCATATGATCAAACTACGCTGAATTTATTCAGAAGTGTCATAAATGCCAGATTTATGCCAAGCTCTAGAAATTGTCCCCTGTGGCTCTTCATTCTATCACTACATCATGGCCCTTCACAACTTGGGCAATTGATGTGATTGGCAAAATCACCCCCAAATCCTCTAATCAACATAAGTACATCTTGGTAGCCATCGATTACTTCACCACATAGGTAGAAGTTACCTCCTACCATGCTTTAAACTCCAGAAAAGTAGCTCAATTTGTCCAGACAAACATCATATGTAGCTACGGAATTCCTCTTGAGATCATAACAAACAATAAGTCTCACTTCTAGAAAAAAGTCTCCATCGTGATGACGAAGTATAGAATCCAACACTATCGCTCTTCACCATATAGGCCTCCGACCAATGAAGTAATCGAAGCAGCGAACAAGTCCATCAAGAACATCCTCCAGAAGATGATTCACAATCATAGAAGTTGGCATGAACAGCTGCTATTTGCCTTATGGGGATACAGAACCTCCATTAGGATGCCAACCAGGGCAATAAGAGAGAAAGTCAGCTACCCGAAGCACAATGGGTCCAAAACTATCACAACCAGTTGAATGCCATCAATGAGAAAAGGCTAGAACCTCTTAATTAGATTCAGAGCCACCAACAGAGGATAGCTAGGCACTTCAACAAGATAATTCGGGATCAAAAACTTGAAGAGGATTATCTTGTACTCAAGGAAATTAGAGCTCCTGTACAAGATCCTTGGGATAAATTCAAGCCAAATTGGGTAGACCCCTACATATTGAAGAAAATCCTCTCTAGAGGTGGCATCATCTTGTCCAACATGGATGGCAACGAGTTCACCAATCCATGCAACTTGGATAACATCAAAAGATACATTGTGTGAATGCATTCAGGTATTAGCACTAGAAATATTGCTCCTTTTATCACCGTTAAGCCGAACAACGGTGACCTGACTCCTGAAAATATGTTCCAAAAGTACAGGATACATAGGTAGCCCAATCTATGGGTGCAGTCACAGCAATAATACAACACATTTTTGCCCCTCTTCCTTTAAAAATTTCAAATTTTTTGTGCCAATAAGAAAAAACAAAAAATCAAAAACGTAACGAACTAAGTTGAAAACCTACAAGGGCCTGAACAGGCCTTTATTTGGTAGGTAATATTGCATAGTATTTGAAAGAGTACCTTCCTACGTCTAGACTTCAACCAATTTAGCTTTAACCATGTTAATGGTCCCACGTTATTGTTTAATAGAGAATCAAAGTATATTTACCCATGAATCACGACCTCTAAGTGTTCCAGTTGGTGGGGCGACTCTAGGATGAATTTTCAACGTGCTTGAGGAACATATTGATGATTTAGGTCCCATAGATACTCGCGCAACATCACCTATTCATAGATCTACACCTGCTTTTATACAATTAGGAGGCGACTTAGGCAAAATCATAAGGCCTCTAAGCTGAAAACCCGAAAAGGCGACTTAGGTAAAAGTTAGGGAAGCCTGCTAGGTCAAAAACCCAAAAGGACGGCTTAGGAAATAATTAAGGCTTAGACGTGGTAATCTCATAAAGGATGGAGTTGATTCTCCTTTCCAATAGTGTTAAAATGATTCCCGTTTTACAAGCTATCTCAAATCGGTACATGCTATGTAAGACAATCACAAAAGCCCTATCACTCAGGCACCTATCTTTGTCATCTATCTACCTGTGTCAGTTCTCTACATATCCATTATCCAGGGTGTCAAAAACCAAAAGTGTGTCAACTGAACCCTCCATACATCATGGGTTAGTGTCCTATCTCATAGCCCTCACAAAAGTCCTACCCTATCAATATAAGGTCGACATGCACCAAGGGACAAGGTGAATTGCCTCAAGGGTATCCTCTAGAGTCATCAGAATCCTCAGAGTTAACTTGTCAGATAGAATCTATGGCTGCCTCAGTCACCACTTAGAGTCTAGTGTCCATCTTCTGAATCAAAGTTTCTCTATGCTCCCTCTCCCGGTCACCATGCTCAGCAACCCACCAAGCCTCATAAGCAGTAGTCTTGCCCCCAGAAATTTCAGCCTCAACCACATCAGCGCCTCCCGATCAGCTACCCAATATATCCATAGTGATCCAAGGAGAAATCAGTATATCTCGAAAAAGAGCTCCAACTGGCGATAGTCCCTGAACATGCCCCATCTGTCTCATTAACCTAGAACTAGGGTAAAAAGTGATGTTATCCATGATAAACAGATAAGCCATTTGATATCCAGCTAATTGAACTAGAAACCTGCTAAGCTCGTACTAGTCACACCTCCATAGAATTTGATCTTGCCTCAGCACTAGTAACCACGGCAGCCACTCATCCTCTGACCCGAGTCTCACCATGACTAATCTATATCAGTACTGATATGGCTCATATGGAAGACGTCATGGTAGCTCCACCACCCTCAGATGATCCCTCAACCAGACCTACAAGATTTGACATTGCACTATAACACAGAAAAGGAAACAGGCATTTACATGCAATACTCCTCTACCCAAATAGATTCAGCTGTGACATAACCTAAGTAGTTTAAGTCTTCTCCTAAAATATGCAATATCAAACCTTAACCCCACTGCTCAGACCTCAAACAAGCATTCATATGTAACCAAAACCTAAGCCTATCCAAAGAAAGCACCTTATCTAAATATCTTAAGTTAGGTCGAGAATGCTTACCTAAAGCTAGATCGAACTAGCTGACTAGATCCCTCTACCCTGTAAGCTCGGTCAAGGCTAAAAATAGTCTCCGCCAAGGCCTCGTTCCATTTGAAGGACCAAGTCGGCCACCCATAGATCCCCCTAGCCAATTGAACCAATCAGTATACCAATGCTCACCAAATAGAAAACTAAAGCTCGAGTCTTGAACCTGTGGTGCTCCAAGTCAATAGACTTGAGTGGATCCAGATATCGCTCCACTAACCCAGATAAATCCACCTGATCTTCTGCTATCAACTCCCTAGCCTCTATCACAAAGACACTGGGCATCCTCATGAAGCTCCTAAAGAAACCAGTCCCGGCCGGTGCAGCCACCGGAGCCCTCTTAAAACTACTGCCCAATAGAATTGCAAACTCCTCGTATGTCGAACACATCTCCTCAAAGTGTGTACCAAACCAAAACACATGATTTTATGGATCCCACAGTTACAAAAATGCATCCAAAAAAGTTCGGTCAACTGGCAAGACCCTCAGCGTCACCAAAGAAGCCATACCATCAGAACATGAGATAACAGGGTAGTCAGTGCCATCGATCAAGAAAAATAAGACGACTAGTGCCAATCTAATAAATAGGTAAATCAGTGCCACCAGATTATTCATGAATAGGGGGACTGATGAAAATGCGACCAAACAGGGCAACCAATGCCCACACGCTTAGTAAACAAATAGGGCAACCAGCGCCAAAACCATTCCATAATCAGGGCAACTGATGCTAATGGATTTAGTAAATAGAGTGATCAGTGCTATCTTAGTCAGGGCGACCAATACCAATAATCCAAAAAAACAAAGCAATCGGCGCTAACTCAGTCAATAACTAGGTGATCCGTGCCAATTCGATTAAACATGGAGATCAGTGCCAAGTCAATCAAAAATAGGGCGATCAACCCAATCCAGTCAAACAGGGAAACTAGTACCGAAGACCTCTCAAATAGGGAAATCAGTGCCGAGATATTCATAAACATGCAAATCAGTGCAAAACGGGCAATCAGTACGACATTCAGGTAATCAGTGCAATTATAAATCCAAGCATTCAACACAAGTAAATAAGATAAGCATAATAGACATGCATAAAACAAAAGACCTCATAAAAATGGATAACGAATCCTACAAAATTCAGTGCTCAGATCAGGGTCCACGAGCCCAAAATGTACCAATATAGGAGGCTAGTGCCAACATAAACATACATCAAAGTCAAGGAAGTCCTATTGCCTATGCTTCCTTGTTCATTCCTCTCTCCTTGCTGGCCTCGAGTTGGCTATCCTCTCTCGAGTTAGGGAATCAGAAAGCGTCGTTCAAAGCTATCCCACAGCCACTAAGGTCTCCTAAGCCCACTCAATGCTCGGCTACAAGTGATAAAGAGAAAAGGGTCAGTAATAAAAATCAAGATCCAACTTGAGAGATAAAAATAGAAAAGGGGAAGGAACTTATTAGTACGTCAGCAGGGTACGCTAGCCAACCATCAAGCACTCCCTCTGGCACTGTGTAGTAAGTGGTCCTCCCTGAGTCAAAATAGGGGACTCTCTCCTACAACTCCAGCCTTAGACGAAGAGGAATGTTGCTAAACTGGGAACCCTCGGATGCAGGGGCATGACTAGTTGAAGTTGACCCTCCACTAGCGGAGGTGCTAGTAGAAGCCAAAGGGTGACCAGTCAAGCCAAAATTGGCCACCATACCCTCTGCTACGTTGAAAATGACCTTCGAGTCTATATCAAAGTCAAAATCCTCCGTGGGCTCCACCACCCTACCTTTAGGAGGACTGTGACATCCTGACCCGACAAAGTGATCCTAAGAGGGCGGGTAAAGCAAGGTTTCTGACGAGCTTCTAGGACGGCAGGCTAGCTAGGGTAGTGGAATGCGGGACATAGGAATGAATCAGATCATATATCGAAAATGGGGTAACTAATCATCAGAGGCGCCTTTTGGTGGAATGGCTGGAGAGTTGGAAGAACTCCAGGGTTAAGCATGCTTACTTGATAGAAATCCTAGGATGGGTGACCTCTTGGGAAGTTTCCATTTCACCTGAGGAACAAAACCATGTGGGTCTTGCCTTTCTAGTATGGGATGGAACCGGCTTGATTCAAAGCGGACAATTCCTCTAGTGGTTGCAGTCAGGGCGTTACAATTTGATATCAGGTTTGAGGACGAACCATGCGGAAGCTGGTGGGCTTATGACATCCCGACCCGGCAAAGCGATCCTAAGAGGGCAGGTAGAGCAGGGCTCCTGGCGAGCTTCTAAGATGGCAGGCTAGCTAGGGAGGGTACTGGAATGCAGGACACAGGAATGAATCGGATCATATATCGAAAAAGGGGTAACTAATCATCAAAGGCGCCTTTTAGTGGAATGGCTGGAGAGTTGGAAGAACTCTAGGATTAAGCATACTTGCTTGACAAAAATCCTAGGATGGGTGACCTCCTAGGAAGTTCCCATTTCACCTACGAGACAAAACCGTGTAGGTCTTACCGTTTGGTTAAAGTCAGGGAATTATAAGGACAATCTAGTCCCCATCAAGAAATCCTAGGATGGGTGACCTCCTAGGACGTTCCCATTTCACCTACGGAACAAAACCGTGCAGGTCTTGCCATTTGGTTGGAGTAAGGGAATTACAAGGACAATTTAGTCCCCATGTCCGAAGACCTATCCAAAGGGGGTTCAACCCGAGGAGCCAACGTAGTTGCAACCTAATTAACATAGGTATCCCCAGCAAGCAAGAATGACTCGATCGGCTCTCCCAATGCCTTCTCATTCTAGTTCTCTTTGCCAATGCAGTCCAACATATCAACAGGAGGGTTGGCCGGAATCTTATACAAACCCATATTCTGATGGTAGACTCGCTCACCCGGATAGTACTGCCTGATTGACCCGCACCTTAGAACGACTTGGCTATGTGTCATAGTCCAAGCTTGCTGCAAGTTACCTTCCAAGGTAGTGTCCAGGACATGCTAAAACATGCGAATCCTCACCTACGAAGAGAAGAAATTCCGAAATGTTAAAAATTTAAACCTCAATTCAAAGAAAAGATGCATGAGCCACTTAGCACATACTTGAGCTACGGACAGGTCATTGAACCTCCTCCTCAGAGCCAGATGATCCTCTCTGGTATGTTGCCCTATCAAAGCTAGCCTAAACCGGTGCATCGTCAGGATCTCTAAAGGCACATCCTGAGTCATTACAGGAGCAATGAAAGGAAAGAGGAAGAAAGCACAGGCCTGCAAAATAAGAGAGAGTTTTTTCAACATGAAAGCAGTTAATTTCAGAGGCTACATAAACAGAAAGCGATAGGAGGAAAACATACCTCCCAAATGTTCATGATACCGCCCAACCCAATCCGACCCCTACGACTATATTTGCTCATGTCATTATACATCGTGCCATAAAAGCACCACCCCAGTCATACTCTCTAAGCAACCTCAGGTCCACTAAGGAAGCTATAAAGGTGAGGTCTATCTGATTTGGCCAATCATGTGCAATCATGCAACCCAAGATCAGAAGGAGGGAAGCACGGGTCAGCCACTCAATAATGGCTCTCTCCCTCCCTTCTTGACCTAACTCTCTCAACTAGTCACATAAGGTGCTATGACGGTATGGCCCGCCAGCACTCAGATCTGAAATAAAACTCAATAGATCTGTGAAACGCTCAGGCGACAGTATGGAGGAATCTACATCCAGTGGGAGGGAGCCAAAATGGATCCCTTTTAGAATAGCAAACTCAAAAGGAGTAAGGGTCCACTCTCCAATAGCTGTATGGAAGGTATCAGAGGTTTCCCACCATCTCTCTGCCAATGTCCTCCATAAGGGGAAGTAGGCATTAACACTCTCCATCGTCACATAATAGTGCAAACCAGTAGGGGCTATCATCTCAGTGACAGCAAGGTACCTTCACATAACCCCTACTACTACACTAAGGTCCCCTCGTCCTCCTCTGGAATGGGCTCTCAGCTGTCCAATAAACAATAAGGTTTTTAGACCAATTATAGAGTTCTCAAACTCACAACAGGGTATTCAGGCCATTAACAAGGTATTCAGACCAATTACAAGGGTATTCAAACCAACTCCCAGGGTATTAAGACCATTAAGAGGGTATTAGATCGACTCTTGGGTTTTTAAACCAATTAGGGTATTCGGACCAATTACTAGAGTATTTAGACTAACTACCAGGATTTTTAGACCAACTGTCAAGATTTTCAGACCAACTGCTAGGGTTGTCGGACCACTACCAGGGTTTTTAAACCAACTTCCACTATTTACAAACCATTAACAAGGTATTCAGACCAACTCCTTGGTTTTTAGACCATTATTAGTGTATTCATACCAACTACCAGGGTATTCAGACCAGCTACCAAGGTTTTTAGACCAACTGCCAAGATTTTCGGATCATTACCAGGGTTTTTAGATTAGCTACCAGGGTTCTAGACCAGCTACCAGGGTTCTAGACCACTACCAGGGTTTTCAGACCAACTGCCAGGGTTTTTATACCATTAATAGGGTATTCAGACCAACTTCTGGGTTTTTAAACCATTAAAAGGATGTTCAGACCATTAATAGGGTGTTCAGACCGACTATGACCATTATTAGAGTATTCAGACCAACTAGGATTTTCAAACCAACTGCCAGGGTTTTTTGATGATAATAGGATATTCAAACCCATCAAACTCCTCTCAAGATCGGTCACAGGGTCACAAGAGGTCAAAGCCCTAATCTAAGCCAAAATAGGTTGCAAGGGCACAACGGTAATTTTTCCAACAACCAAGGACCACACGGTTAAACACAATCGGACTCTGACCGAGACATGTACAAGGTCTCAAGAGCCTATATATTTAATTAGAGACAAAGTCAAGCCTAAAGTCTGAAAAGGAAAGATTTTGGGATAAAAAGTGTAATAAAATGAAAGTATAAGGACTAATCAGAGAAAGTACTACGCTTTGCCCAGTGACTGAAAGGTGAGATTCATGATCCTTCAGGATAAAGTCAGCATTGCTTGAAGTTGTCAGGAGAACACACTTTGATGGTTGAGCCATCTCTTCTAGAAAAGAAAGATCTTCAAAGATTTTGGGTAAAAGGGAGAAGAAAGCAAATGAAGAGGTGTGACAAATGAGGTCAACCCCCTCCCCTATTTATAGAAAATAGGGAGGATGAGTCTTACCCCTGCATGGAAAAATAGACTTTTCGAGACTCATTTGAACTTCGATCAACAAATGATCATAGTCGAAATGTCCAAAATGAAATTCTAGATTCAACCGTACATTCTGATCTTACAAACAACTATAAAAAAGCCCTAGAAAACCAAGCATATCGGACTGGCTTCAGAAAAACCTTCTCAAAATCAAACGAGACTCGTATAGGATATTCCAAACATCGCCACAAACCTCCAGGTATGGTTTTAGACCATATTTATTTTTAAAAGTGCTGAAATTGGGGTCCGACAAACTGGCCCTTGATCAGCTCAAATTTCTTGGAGGGGGCAAATTGTTGACCATGATTTTAGCACCAGGCTTTAGAAAATTTCAGTACGGTTCCAACAGCGTGAGAATCAAGTCAATCGAACGTCATTTGGGCCTTCAATGGACTCCTAAAAGCAAAAAAACTCAAAAAGTAAAGGGGAGGGGCATCTTGGTCATTTACCATGAACGGCACTGTCCAGCTTAACGACCACGTCGATCATCCCAGTGGCAACACCAACCGAGCTACCGTCGACACCAAAAAATAGATCTCCATCACCGATTAAGGAGTGGCCAAAGTCGACCAGGTTGTCTTAGCCACCCCTTTGCCTATAAAAGCCACACTCCCCCCTTCATTTCCACACATCATGTTGCTCTATCGAGTGCTTCTCAAGTTTATTCTCACTTTTATGATTCTACAACCACAAAGTCCGACTTTGCTCATCTTTCAATCACACTTTGACCTTCCTTAAGACAACGCTACTAGTTAGGTGATTCATTATTAATCCAATCTAGTGATTGATTAATAACTCGTCATTTTACAATATTATATAAGACTATAATACAAGTCCTCATGCCCTACCTTAACTAATATTTAAAGGAAGACTCGATCTCCTTGGTCAATAACTCATCATGGAGCTCCGATCAGGCCGCGTCACAAGCACAAGGGTATAATTACTCAAACTGAGATTCTATCAATTAAGCCTGGTCCATCCGACACTATGCATACTTTAAGACTGGTCCGTTCAGCAAACTAAATCTCATTTGTCTAGCAAAACCTCCAAAAAATAAGTTTTCAAATTAACCCTAGAATCAGCCGATAAACTAGTAACACCACTCTAAGAGTGGCACCTTCAAAACCCTACCATCTTGATTGATGGTGGAACTTCATGCACCCTAATCCTCATATAAATGAGGTACAAAGGCATACCTATGAATTTCAACCTAGGTAGCAAGCCCCTGACCGAACTGACCAATTGGGACTTAGGGGAATGTGTTACATGACCTAGACTTCTTGATAACGAGGCTAGAGTCGAGCTCCCCTCTGAATTATATAACCTTTATTTCATTTGCTTACCTTTTAATGCACTATATTCTAGATATTAACATGCATTATGAGTATGCCCCTGCATCGATAAACTGCCATTCATGCAAAACAACGCTTTTGATTTTCAATTAAACCCAAACTTTTGATCTACACGCCAAGAAATTGAAAACCTAGTCCCGAACCCAATGATTCGAGGCTAGTGCATTTCATCTATTTTGGCAAATCAAAGGAGTCAATCACAAGGTTTTTACCTTATATTTTCCCTGAAAATAAAAATAAAGGAAGGTGGCGACTCTAAATACACCACACACAGTCAAAGAGCTCCAGAGAGCCAACAAGACATCACTTAAGCGCTAAATAGAGCCCTAAAATTGATAAAATTTGTAATTAGATCAATTAACTAGACAAGCTATGCCGCATGCAGTGTTAATCTAAAACAAACCGAGAAGGGACCGCAACAAGGTTCCGACCAGTCTCAGCATTTCTAGTTTCTCCGTGACAAACCAACCAATGGGACCATTCGATCAAACTCCATCCTTCGGGTCTTTCCCATGGCGCCCGGGAGGGACCTCACATGCACCTCCCAAAGTAGAGTTATCTCAATTTAAGTTGTTTGAAGGGATGTCCCTCCCAAAGTGGAGTAGCCCAATTTAAGCCTTCCGAAGTGATGCCCGTATGAAAGAAGCAGCTCAGGGAAGCCACTGAACTCACCAACAATCACCATGGCGCAATTCATCTATCTTTCACTAGCCAAGTCGATCAAAGTATCATACCACTTCATCTATTGAAGTCATCAGAAATGATGCACCTCAAAAATCATCTAAAGTGGCACACCTCATTCCACTATTCACCATCTAGAAGGACAACCTCTAAAAGGAGCATTCCAATTTATCTCATCTAAAGTGACGCTCCTCCTGAAGTGGAGCAGCCTTATTTAAGCCATCCGAAGTGATGCCCCTCCAGAAGTTGAGTATCCCAAATTAAGTCGTTCAAAGTGATGCCCCTCCTAAAGGTGCAGCTCAGGGAAGCCACTGAAGTCACTGACAATCGCCATGAAGCAATTCATCCATTTTTTACCAACCGAGTCGACCAAAGCATTGCACCCCTTCACCCATTGAAGACGTTAGAAATGACGCACCCTGAAAGCCTTTTGAACTGGCACAAGATAGCTGCAAAAGTCGCCGAAAACCACTATGGAATAATTCACCCACCTATGAAACGTTGTAATTGTACTAGATCAATCATATTGCCAGTTAAGCCATCCAAAGTGGTGCACCTCCTGAGATGGAGTGTTATTAAATCCCCAGCAAAATCGCCAAGATGGTATACCTCATCCACCTAAGCCGTTCAGAGAACGCATGTTAAGTGTTTCTTACTTATGCATCTACTTTCCACCTTGATGACATTTTACTTAAAAAGCAAAATATTATCAAAGTGGGGCCAAACTGTAGGTGCTCATTTTTTTTCCCCAAGAGAACTCAATGATGATAACCTTTTTTGTGATAAAATGATTTTGAGATATTCGATGAAACTGATGATTCGAGTTTAAGAAATGCAACCCATTGGGCCTTATTCACATTTTTTAGGGTTTGCATCAAAACAGGGACCAAAAATGCATCTCGAGTATGCCCATGGTACATCCCCATGCACTGCCTCATTTTACGTGCAACATAGGCTATTTTGGTGAAAATTAGACCGGCCCATTTTTGGGGCCCACCAGCGGCACTTGCCACCTAAGCCGTATAAATGAGCAACATCCACCCCCCCCCCCCCTCATTAGCCTATATATAGAGGCATGGGGACTGAGTTTGAAGAGGACTTTTTAGATTACCTAGCTAAACTCTTACAATTTTTATTCTAAAAAACCCCATAATCCAAATCCGTAACAAGTGTTATTGATTTGGCATTAAGGAAGACTTTTTATACAAAGAACTCCAATGGTTTAGCAATCAATCTTTCCTAAAATACAAATCAATCAAACAATACTCGGATTATTGTTAAAGAACAAGGTTCTTAGGATACTTCATTCTATTGTTAAGCTAATCCCAAGTTTTTCCTCAGAACAAGATAAACTAAAAGTCTAAATTCTTTCTCCTCTTCTTTTCCTTTTAATTTTGGTGTTAAATCACCTCTCCTATGTTTGGTTATAAGGGAAACCTATGATCAACAAAGAAAAAGGCTTTCAGGGCACCAGTGACACAAGCCACAGTTGTGGCGCATGCCACAATACTAGTGGTGCAAGCCTGTGGAATGAGCCATAGCGTATGCCTTGCATCACTGGTGCCCGAAAAGCCTCTTTCCCTATTGATCATAGGTTTCTCCTCCTCTTTTCCATTTTATTTTGGTGTTAAATTACCTTTCTTTAGTTTGGTTGTGAGGGAAACCCATGATCAACAAAGAAAGAGGCTTTCAAGGCACTAGTGACGCAAGCCACACGATGTGGCGCACGCCACAGTACTAGTGGTGCAAGCCACAATGCTGTGGAGGGAGCCACAATATTGTGGCGCGAGCCATAGGGCTGTGGCATGCACCACTTCTCCCCAGAACCCCTTAAAATGCATTTTCCTAAGTTCTCTTATCAAGGCAAGATCTATGCGCCACCTCTAATGGCGCAAGGGCCTTTATTTTAGAGTCTCAATAACTTAAAGTCAATAATCATGATTTGATTTTGATATCAAATCCAGTTAAGCTTTAGACATCCTTACTTAAAGAGTGCATAGAACTCGTTTTTGGTCTAGATCAATAAATAAACAAATAAAATGAGATTGAGAGAAATGATTGATGTATTTAATCATCTTTCAAAGATGAACATCAAAATCATGAGCTTAAATCTCATGTAATCATTTAAATTCTTATCATTTAATTTCTATTGTTTAAATTCCAGCACTTTAAATTTTAGTCCTTTACTTCTATGCACTTTACGTCAATGGTCATTAGTCTTTTGTTAATCTAACTCATCTAACATTAGCATTAACATTAACATTCATCTTTTTCATTATTGAGTGAATGTATGATCCATGTTACAGTGAATGTTTATTATTATTTGTGTTTGTTGATTCCTTTTGTTTAGATTGTGGTTTAATTCTTATTTTAATATGTAAAGGGTCCATAAGCACTCCTATTAATTGCTTGATGTAATAAATGGATTAGGCTTGGAAAATTTGGAGGGCTTGAGGGTAGAGTGTATTAATTAGGAGGTGGTTTATAATCTTTTCTCCTCCCCCTTCTTTGTGTATTTTTATTTTATCTCCTATGGTTGCATTAATTGCTTGAGTTACATGGTTTTCCAAAAAAATGCATAAAAGGTTTTCACATCTCAATTTCTAGTTAATCGCATTATTAATTAGTGTGAATTTATGGACAACTAGGAGACCAGTTTAACTAGGCCAAATGGGTGCCTAACACCTTTCCATTTCGTACCCATCTCTCAACCCCTTCTTTGGTTAATAAAACCAGATTAGTTGATACTAATGAATCGAGTAATTTGAGAATTTTTCTTTAATAAGATTGGCAACTTCAATTTTAATAAAACTCTTACCCAAGTAAGAGAACTCTTTTGAGGTAAATGAATGGGTCTAATTAGGAAAATAATTTCGTTAAATAAAATAAACAAAGCTCATTCAAATCCATTTCTTCTTTTAAAGAGAAAAAAGGAAATCCTGACATTGTCAAGCATATACATCCTATGTCCTAACAGAAATTTAGTTGTCAATAAATCAGCCGACTCTGAAGCAACACCGGCTCCAAAATAAGCATGCAGCTAAGAGCGGTACAAGTCTAAGGCAAAAGTATTAGCCACATCAAAAATAGGTACAGTTGTGTGACTAGGCCAAGAAGTAATAAAGTGAGTAAAAAATCACTGTGTAATTAGGCAAACCTCGAACCGCGTGTAGTTAATGATAGCCTAATGGCAACCGTATTGCCTAGCCATGTGGCTTGGATAATAAACAAGTGCCATCGACAACCCACACAAGAGCACGTAGAGCATGTAAGAGGAAACTGTTACTCTCTCTATATACCACTAGGGGCACATCCATTTGACTCTCTCAGAGATGGGATTCTAAAAAATAGTAGTTCAGTCATCCATAGTCTCGTCAATTAGATGCCGGTGATGTCGAACATAGACTTGTGGTCTATAATAGAACATCAAATGGTCCAACAGTAGAACCATCACCTGTGAATTCTCAAAAGCCCATAACTGTAGATGCATTCGAAAAAAAAGGAAGAAAAATAAAGGAAAAGAGAAAAAAGAAAGATTGTTAAGTCAAAAACCTGTGAGGGCGGCTTAAGCAAATGTTAAAGTATAAAAAAGAGATGATGAATAAAAATAAAAATGCATTTATTTGCAGTAGAAGTAGACTGCCCATCGAACTAAGCACCGAGCTAGAGTCTCAAGCATGCTCTCCTAGCCAAGTAAAAGTTTTTCCTAGAATAAGTGGAAATGGTGTGTGACGCCTAGCCATCTAGTTGACTATGGATACCAACCTAAGGCTACCATAACCATCAATGTCACTAAGTAGCAAATACTGACGAAGGAGGCAGAAGCAAACAAGAGAAGGCCAATACGGGCTAGTGTGATCCATATGCAGAATCAACAAGCGATTGCAGGGGCACAACATTGGCTCTAAAATAATATGATGGTATCCCATAGGCCAAGAAACCAAAGACTAGTAAAATCAACAAAGCGAGATCTACGTCCAACCGGGCACTGTAGGAACTTCTTCAACCATTATTCTCCCAAAAATAATGCAGAATTCTTCAAACAATAGGCAAATCTGGAAGTCATTGTGACGAAATAAGTTGTCCAAAAAATCAAAATGGTTTATCAACCATTGCAATAATCCGAGATGAATCTGAATGTTCCGATAATAACTCAGCCCGTTGAGCTCGAATGGTGATAGTAAATCTCAATCTGCATGGCTAAGATTGTGGAATAGTGCTTCGAAAGTAGACACTAAGCTTCAATCCATGAGAAATGTGGAAGAAATGAAAGGTTTGGAGAATTTTTTAAGAGAGAGCTTCATCTGACAAAGAGAAAAGAGCCTTTGTAATGTGTAAAATTTTTATGTAATTTTATAACAAAAGAAGTAAAGGATAGCTTGACAGCTGGCTGCCACTCCATCATTAGTGGTGCACACCACTGCATGTGGCGCACGCCACAATCTAGTGGCATACACCACTGCTTGCTAGACACCCACAAAAAATGCTACTTCACTATTTTATTTCTCTGATTAAATAAATAATGTAATCATCAGTTATGAAGCACAAATACTTTCGTATCACTCAAAAACATGTAAAGAAAATGGCTTTTGGCCTTCTTATATATGAAAATAAGTCATTCTTTAGAAGATGTTCCCCAAATCAGGTCTAAAGTACAAAAATAGGTAAAGAAGAATGAAAAAAATAGACTGGGCAATCAACTCAGGACATGTTGGACATCGTTTCTTCTGAATCTTCACTATTGGTCTCCTCGACTTCCTCTATCACTACTTGTCTACGTCCAACTCCTCAACCAACACACCCGTCGCATTGCATCCCGTGACCACAACAAGCAGGAGGACATATGCTAACTCTTTGCATAGGTTCATTAGCCTTAATTAAAGCATTTCATGCACACATGGCATATGCATTGCATATTTGTTTTCATGTTATTTTTATACATAGAGATACATGCTCATCCGAGAGCCTCGCCACCGCCAGCTTCAAGCATGCCACCTCGAACAGCTGGCACACTTCATTATAGTCTTCAATCAACACCAACAAAATAAGACAGAGGTAGGGACAAATAATAATAAAGCATAATAAGAACAACAATTATCTAAATAAAAGAGTAGAAGCCACTAACATGAGTCCATTCAGGTGGTGTCATCCGGTATGGACTCACTAGATGCATATCGAGTATGCCCTGAGCATTTTAGCCTATGTGGTCTAAGCTGAAAGAGAATGAGGTGCTTGGCCCATGCTCCGACGTACTAATCACAATAACTATATTCGAAGCTTTAGGTTCGGGACCTCTCGTCACGTGCTTGCAGTGCTGGCGCTGCTTTAACGAGACTAAGGCATAGTCTAAGAATAAAAGGAAAAGAGGGAGAAAGCCAAGATCAAAATTGAATGAGAATTAACAGTCACCCATACTAGGGTAGTGCCCTAGTCTCCATCCAACTCTTCTGCCTCAAGGAAAGGGTCGAACTCAGTAGGAGGGGGGAAATGGACCAATAGCTACCTCTTCACAAAAACTGCATAAGCACCCAACACAAAAACCACTAGGTTGTTTGTGGCAACTTCTCCTCTCCGAGTAGTTGTAATATCCTGCGCTAGTTGGATGGACCTCTTCAATAGTATGGAACAACAGGAGGAACTCTCCTCTTATCTGGACCGAGCTCCCACTCATATACCCTCTCTCCAAGTTAATACATATGGTAGAAGAGTCCTAGAAGGAGACGTCTGCGCTAGTAGATGATAACCGCCTGAATAAAATCGAGAAAGTCGGTTACATATCCCCATTGATATATCTATATACATATGATATCAAAAAAGAGAGAAGAAGAAGAGAAATCAGTCATCAAAAACACAAGAAAGAAAAGAGAAGAGGAAAAAAGGTTATGAAGAGAGGGGGTAGCAACTTACCTAGTCCCAGTTCAAGTCGTTCAACAGTTGTCAAAACACTCTAATGTCTAAGGTAGTATGCAAATATGTCCTGCTGACCGCCATGCTCAGCCTCGAGCAAGAGTGAGTCATCGCATTCATGTCCCCCTCTAAGCCGAATAAGCCAAGCATGGGAAGGACCCTATGCTCACAATCCAGATTTATAAAAACACGAGGCAAAAATCAGTGAATAAGCAGAAAAGCGGAATAAGAGCTAAAAAAAGACAATAACTAAAAGATCGAATTTTGTACGTCAATAGCCTACTTGTAGCCTATCTTCAAGTGAGCTCCTCGGATGCACAGGTCCATCTTGTAGTATAGATAAGATAGAGTAATAGCACCCCAGTTAAACGGCCTAATGGCATCTAAATCCTATAATAGTGGTACTAGTGCCAAATTTACATCATTACCATGGTTCGTGAACAAAGTAGTCTACAGTAAATAAAATAAGAAGGCTCCAACTACCACGTCCACGTCCACATCCACCTCTGCCACTTGCTCTCGGGGCAACTCCTGATAATAAGAATAGATACTCTAGAATGTAACCCTCTAGTCAATGATGGTGGGCTCCATGCTAATAGCAGTTCGAAGACTCGCCCGTAGACTTAGATGGTCCAGTGTCCTCAACCTGTCATCAAAGACCATTGACCATCCTCCTAACGATAACCCAGTGATAGCAATGAAATCTACCGGTGTTATAATCATCTCGTCGAATGGCAGTTGAAATGTGTGTTAGGAATCCATTCACTGCTCTATCAATGCTAATATACTAGATGGCAGAGACCGCCCCTGCACCCGAGGAAGAGACCGCCCCATCCACCGCTCTATCAAAGCCCACCTCTCGAACATGCTCATGAACCAAGTCAAGCAGCCAGTCGTACCATTCAGTAGCTAAAAAAGTGTTACAGCCAGATTTCCTACACCCCATGCCCGACTGCAAGAATAAAACCGCTATAAGAATGCTAATAAAATGAGAAAGCACATATTTTAATGTTTTGATGCAAGTGACCATGTAAAGATGAAAAAAAAAAAAGCAACGCATAAAATAGGCAGTGTGGCGCAAGCAGCTTGGAGCCACATACCAAGTGGCTCACGCCACAATGTCAATGAAGTGCACCACAAACATACAGCCTAGCCAAATGACAAAGGAATGGCGCATGCCACACACAATGGCGCACGGCATTTCAACCTATCATTGGCCCAAAATCCCGAAATCATCAATTCAGGTAAACTCTAAACTATTTTTTGATTTTTAACTACTTATTCGCACATTTCTAGTACTAATAATGCAGGAACAACAAAGAAAAGTTTGTGAAATATCTTCATGGCACCCAAACAAAGGTGGTTGGGCAAGTCGTACCACAAGCTGATAGTCATGCCTGCATCAGGTGTAAATTCCCATAACATAGGGCGATTCATATGATCAATAATGGCATCACCAGGAAGCCAATCTATAATATTTTTTGCATCCATGACTGTTTGGTTGCAAAAGAGTGGAGAATAGAAAAAAAGGAAATTTAAGAGAGGAAGAAGAATAAAAGGTTAAAAGTGACTAAGTGATGTCACTTTCACCTTTTATAAGGGTTAGTGGGCCTATGGGCCCAACTTGAGCCTCCGGGCCTAGTTTGATTTGAAGGGTCCATCAATTGATGTCCAGCTCTAATACTTAGCTGGCAACCGCTAGAGGCTACCCACCTAAGCAAGGGAATCAATTACTAGCCACAGGCAAGCTGCCACATTTTGCGTATTGCAGCATGACTTTCAATAATACTCACACAAGTACACATAAATCCACAAATGATCAAGTGAACACACGAATACACACAAACTCACACATTTTCAAGCTAAAATAATGTATCACCTACGCATGCTTTTTCGGGCCTTACCGTAGAAATTTCTAACCATAATCGGCCGTAGTGCCTCTTTGTCCTTATATTGCAAGCATTGTTTTGCAGGAAACTCCCTGAGCGAAGTATTCAAAATTAAGCTGTTCGAAGTGGCATACCTCTTAAAGTGGAGTTTTTCACAATTAAGCCGTCCGAAGTGGCAACCCTCCTCAAGTGGAATTTTTCACAATTGAGCTGTCCAAAGTAACACCACTCCCAAAGTGGAGTAGCACAGTTTAAGCCATCTAAAATGATGCCCCTCTAAAAGGAGAGGCTTAGGGAAGCCGTAGAAGTCATAGATAATTACCATGGCATAATTCGTCCATCTTTCACCAATCGGGTCAATCAAAATATCGTACCCCTTCATTCGTTTAAGTTGTCAGAAATGGCACATCCTAGAAGCAGCTTGTGTGGCACATCGCATTTGACTATTTACCATCCAGAAGGAAAATCTCCAAAAGGAGTATTCTAGTTTAAACTGTCCGAAGTGATACCCCTTCTAAAGTGGAGCAACACAGTTTAAGTCGTACGAAGTGATGCCCCTCTCGAAGTGTAATAGCCCAGTTTAAGTTGTTTGAAGTGATGCCTCTCCTAAAGTGTAGTAGCCCATGGAAGCCGTAGAAGTCGCCAACAATCAGTATGGCATAATTCGTCCAACTTTCACTAATCGGGTCGATCAAAGCATCGTACCCCTTCATTTGTTGAAGTCGTCTAAATGACACACCCCAGAAGTCGTCCAAAGTTGTGCATCTCATTTTGCCTCCCACCTAAAGCTGCCAACTGGCACAAGATAGCCATAGAAGTTGTTGTAAACCACCATGGCTCAATTCTTCCACCTATTAAATGATGTAATGGTGCTGGACTGATTGAAGCATTGCAAGTTAAGTTGTCTGAAGTGGCGCACGTCTAAGATGGAGCGTTATCAAATCCTCCAACAAAACTGCCAACATAGTGTACTCCATCCATCCAAGTAGTTCAGAGAATGCAAATTAGATAATTATTTCTTTACTTACACATCTACTGTACACTTTAATGACATTTTGCTTGAAAAGCAAAATATAATCAAAGTGGGGACAAATTGTAGACGCTTAAATTTTGCCCCTAAAAGGTTTAGTGATGACACACCATTTTTCTCATAAAATTGGATCGGGATTCCCAATCTCTCTAGGTTTTAGATTGATGGTCCATGGCTAAGATTATCTGTGTTTAACCATTTTTACTTTTTCAAGTTACTAGGCATTTTGTGATGAAACTAGACTCGAGAAGCACACCGGGCCTGCCCAATGCACTTTCTAGTGCACCACCTCATTTTGCATGCCACCTAGTCTGATTTGGTAAAAATGGGCTCTCTCCTATTGTGGGGCCAACAATGGCATTTTTGCCATATCAGCCCTACAATAAGGCCACTCACCCTCATTTACCTATAAATTGGGATAGGGGTTGTGCCAAAGGGAGGGTTTTTTAGAGAGACTGAAGGGAAACTATTGCATTTTGAAAACTCAACTCAAGAATCAAAGAAAACTTGTGTTTATCTGTGATCTAAGTTGCAATCTATTGATTCTCAATCATCAAAACCCTTAAGTAAGAACTAGATATCCTAGAAACACGTTCTTAAATCTTCATTAACAAACTATTGGATCAAAGACCTAGCTTTGGGTTTTTCTTCATCCATTTTTGAAGCGATTCTTAAAGGAAATCACCGAAGGTAATTTCTAAGGGCCTTTATTTGCTTTCTCCTTCCTTTTCTTTTCTTTTCTTTTTCAGCATTAAAATTGCCAACTTTGGGTTTGGTTATGAGAGAAACCTAGCATCAAACAAACAAGGCTTTTTGCACCTCTCTAGCGCAAGGCCAACAATAATGGTGTGCGCCACTTCATTATAGCTCATGCCACAAGTACCCATAACTCCCTATTTTTACCCAATAAGCATAGCAACCTTCCTGATCTGGGAAAGGCCCTGCACCACTACATGTGGCATATGCCACAAGAATGGGGCAGATGCCATAGTCCCATGTGGTACATGGCCCTTCATTTCAAAGGCTTCGAATGTGTAAAAACCTAATAAATGTCCCAATTCGAAGATCTAGTGGCCAAGCTCTGACCTTAAATGGTTCGTGATGCATTTTAGGTCATATATGGTTCATATAAACTAATAAAATTGAGATTGAGAGTAGTGATTAGAGGATTTGTTGATCCTTAAGGATGAACATCAAGATCATGAGCTTAAATCTTGTCAAGTTTTTAAATTTCTATATTTAAATTACTGTCCTTTAATTTATAAGCATTTTACCATTTTTATCTTTTAATTTCTCACCATTTACTTTGATGGTTATGATTATTACAATTCTAGCCCATGATTTATTATTCTTGTAATGCTTATATTCATCACGTTTATATTTATTGGATGATTGATTAAATCTAGATGTTTTGCTTGATTGATACTCCTATGAATGTTTATTTCTTTTGTGATTGATCATGAATGAGAAGGGTTTATATTTCATTCATTTTGCAAAATGTAAAGGATCCTTAATGGGATTCTTATTATTGCTTAATGTAATTAATTAGTGGGTTTGGAAAATTTGGAGGGTTAAGGGTAGAATGTGTTAATTAGGAGGTGATTTGTAATCTTTTCTCATCCCCCGTTCTTTTTATGGGTGTAAATGATTTGTGTTTAGTATGCATGCAATAATTGTCTGAATGATATGTTTTACAAAACTGCATTAAAATGTTTTACATCTCAAATTCTAGTTAATCTCATTGTTAATTAATTGTGGATTAATAGACAATTAGGAGGCCGATTTAACAGGATAAAATGAGTCCTTAACACCTTCCTATTTTGTACCCAACTCCCAACTCCATCTTTGGTTAACAAAATCAGATTAGTCAATTCCAATGAATTGACTAATTCGAGAATTTTTCCCTAATAGGAGTGGCGACTCCAACTATAACACCCGCAGCCCAATCCCGGAGGACCAAACGACGGATGCCACATTCGGTGCCGGAGCACTGACTTATTATACCTGATGAACCCGAAATATACATTAGAAGTGGCTAAGTTTCCATAAGGAGGTAAGTAATATTTTTAATTTTTTTTTATAGATAAATAAAAACTTAGGGAAATTCCTACAAAAAATTCGCAAGAGTTTCCCCTAAAAATCGACTTGCCACATAAAGAAAAAACAAAGCACTTCCAATGTTCAATCCTCCAAACCTCAACTCTAAATTATTATACCAAGTCGCACAGCACTTCTAAAAATATAAGGTCAAGTCATCTTATTATATAATTAACCATTC
The DNA here is from genome assembly GCA_948099535.1 of Jatropha multifida. Lineage (NCBI taxonomy): Eukaryota > Viridiplantae > Streptophyta > Magnoliopsida > Malpighiales > Euphorbiaceae > Jatropha > Jatropha multifida. The sequence goes on from CANUEX010125922.1 coordinate 32,575, forward strand.
AAGAAAATATATATCATCGTTCATACACAATTCATGAAATCAAATAATAATACTTAATCGGCCACCAATTTCATTAATTATAATTACAATATTTATAACCTCAAAATTTATTATAATAAATCCATACATGCCATTATTCACATAATAACAATATCCTATCCAAAATTAATACTTCTACTCTGATGCTACCTCTCCGGTCTTCGCGTAGCACCCACAGCTCATAACCTGCGTGTTATAAAAATCAACACGCTGAGTGAAAGACTCAATGGTGCTAAATAACCAATAATTTAAAACATCCAAGGAACACCAAATAAATAATTTCAAACACTACATTTTTTTAAACACCGAAATCGTATTAATTAAATCTAAATATTTGAAAGATCACAAGAAATTCACACTTAAAAATTTATACCAACTCAAAATAAATAAGAAAATATTGTAAATGCCAATATGTTTTTCGGTTTCAATATAATAAATTAAAATTCCCATTTTCATTTTATCTAAAGCTCATACCAATACCGAAAGAATGTAAGTAGAATCGATCGCGGCCTGTGAAAGCGCCACCCACCAATCACATAATTGTGGCCTGTGAAAGCACCACCCATCAATCAAATAATCATGGCCTGTGAAAGCGCCACCCACCAATCACACAATCATGGCCTGAGGCCACCATGGCCTGTGCAAGCACCACAATAATAAGCGCGTCCACCTATTTATAAGGGCTGATAACCCTAGCATATGATCATAGCTCTACTAATAAAATGGGCTTATAACCCGAGCATGCTCACATATCGCAATACATCTCATTATACCATATTTCAATCATGTATAGTAGAGCCCAAAATAAATGCATTCTCCCACAAATATTCTCATTTCTCATTCACCGATCCTTATCCAAAAACATTTTAAAATTAACACTTATTATTTCAAAATCACTTAACTTACAACTTGTAAAATCCAACAAAATCAATCTATGTTTCAAGCAAAAACCTTTCTTTCATAGTGCCTCCATTAAAAGTACTAATTATCAACTTAAAATCACTCTTTAGAATCATTAAATCCATTTCTCAAACAGGTAACCATAAAACTCTTTTAATACTTTAAAAACCTTCTTTAAGCCTTACTAAAATGTTTAAACACCAAAATTCAAAAGAGAAATCTTAACCACCAAAAAATTACTTAATAACAACCTTATTAAATTTTAAATCAAGAATAGAAATCACAAAGAGCATGGTGTCCTTCACCAAACAAGGGTTCGGCCAACCATGGAGAATGAAGGGGAAATGGTTTCTTTTCAAATTAATTACATAAACCTGACCTTTGCTGTGTTCTCAGGGTATAACTGAAGTTATAGGACTTCAAATTGAGTGAAAATTAATTCCTTAGAAAGACAAAATGATACAAATTTCATGAAGGGACCATAGTCCAGATCATTTTCTAAGAGGGTGAAAGAAACCCAAGAACACAGACCAACAATCCAACACGATTCAGCACAACCAGTTTTGGTATAAAAATCATAAGTTGAGCTATAGGTATTCAAATTAGACACAAGAGGATGATTTAGAAATAAAATAAGTAGAACTACAACTTTTATGAATAACACAAGACATTATATTGCCATTTTAGTGGCCAAAATGGACAATCAATTCGGATATACAAGTGAGACACTATAACAGAACAAGTTTTGGTATTTAAATCGTAATTTGAGCTACAAGTATTGGAATTGAACATAAGAGGATGTTTTGAAAAGATAAGAAATAGAGCTACAACTTTCATTAGAAGTAAAAAACGGATAAAAATCATAAAGTGGTCAAAAATGACTTCCAGGCCCACCTAAGTACACCTCTAACATCAAAATTCATCAAAAATCTAAAATTTAAAACTTAAGAGAATGAAAGGGAAACTAGAATATTATTGCACTAACCTCTTTTTCAAGCTTAAAAAAACTTAAAAACTCTATCCTTGGGCTTTCTCCTTGCCTTTGGTGAAGGGTTCACCAATCTCTTCAAAGTAGGAAAAGAGCTCATTAAAATCAAAATTAACACTAGAAAAGAAAAGAGCATGGCTTAATGCATGAATTCCATGGCTAATCCTAGAATTAGACTTAATAAACCACAAAACCCAAAAGTTACAACTTACCTCCTTTAATGGCAACTCCAAAACCAAAGCTTAGAAACTCCAAATTCAAGCTTCTACTACTTAATTCTCAAGGTTTAATCAAAATCCTATGATTTAATTAGGTGGTTTATTGGTATTTGGTGGTAGGAAAATGAAAGAAAAATGGAGGAAGAAGGAAGAAGAAGTTGGTGTGGAGGAAGAAAAAGGGAGGAGAGAGAAAGTGTTGGTGATTTAAGTAGCAAAGTCAAACTTTGCTTCTCATTTTATGCTAAATCAATGGCCAATATCAAGTCTTAGGTAATCTCATCCAATGGCTCTAAATATTCCTCAAATAATTCATTTCTAAATATTATTTAACTCCACAAATTAATTAAATTAACTTTCCAAAAATAATTCACCATTTATTCCTTAATAACCACAATAAAAAATAATATTCACTAGTTGCCGCAATTCTCCAAAAATATTAGTGAAATATTCTCTACCCATCTAAATCATGAAAACATGCTCCAAAAATATTAATTAACATACCAGACACATGTAGTAATTTTTTCGGACCAAAATAATACCATATCAATTGCTGAAGACTCTGACAGTCGATCTTTGCAATTCAAATTGAGACTTCTCCATCTTTCAATGCAGTCAATCACAAATTCCTCCTTCCATTGACGAGTAGCTGTGAGTTTAATCATGCTAACTATACGTTTGATGCTGTAAAAGCAATTGAGGAATTCCCGCTCTAGCTATTCCCAGCTATCAATGGAACCCAGCTTGAGATTTGTGTACCAATTAAAGGAATTTCCTTTCAAAGATTGAACGAATTCTTTGACGAGTAGATCACCATCCATGCCAGCATTGTTGCAAGTTTCCACAAAGTGGGCTACATGTTGTCTTGGATTTCCCTTTCCATCAAATTATTGAAATTTGGGAGGTTGGTAATTTGATGGCATCCTCATCATGTCGATCCTCAAAGCGTACAGCTTTGAGTAGGTGTAAGAAGGCTGCATCATAGTCTCCAGCTGATCTTTCAAAAGGATTTTTAATTAGCTCCTTTAGTTGAATAGTTGAGATTGAGCCGTTAGCAGCAGGTTTGACACCCTTTTCTACGATCTCCCTTGATGGCGTCTCTTTTGGTGGTGGGATAAACCCCTTCAATGTAGATTCATCCTTTTCCAACATCTGACTTTTCCCAATCATGCTATCCAACTTGTTCATGAGATAAGCAATTTGGCTATCTTTCTCTTAAAGAGCATGATTGAGAGCTTCTAGTTGCAACTTTAGAGCATCCAGTTCTTCTGCTAATGTAGTTCCAGACATCATAACAGACATGATATTAGAAGAGTTTGTTGCTAAGTCGATCGCTTTTGGGAAGCACCTTTCTCAGTTGACTCCATCCAAATTGGCAAGGCAATAATGGTTTGTTGAGAAAGAGGAATCGTCTTTGCATAAATTTCTGCGACAGTCTTCGTCTTGATATTTGCATTAGGACTCGAGTCATTAGTGGATTCGACATTGAGTAAATTTGAAGCGCCAGTTTGTGCGACCTTCAAGGTGACAGTGATCTTTCTTGGTGCCATCGAATCTTCTAGCTGATTTGTTGAAACTCTGAGAATTGCAAAGCGAAGAGATAAGAGGTTGAGATGTCCCACTGGGCATGCCCGAAATCTATAAGCGTAAAATTTATTCCTAAAAATTAAGAAATAAAAATACAAAATACAAATTATATTTGTAATGTAGTGGATACAATCTCTAGTGAAATCTTCTATTACAATGAAGATTATCCTCTGATTCTTCTCTTTGTTAGGGGCACAATTCAAGGATCGAGGGACTTGATCTTGAATTGACGTAGAACTTTGATTCTTCGAACTTGAGAGAGAACTTTTATAGTCTTGAGTTCTTCGAGGCTTCTTTTTTGTCTTTTTCTCTATGAGTCTCTATGTGTCATATGTGAAGAGAGACCTCCTATTTATAGAGAATTGAGGGGGGTCTCCTTGCCAAGGATGCAATTTGATTGGTTCACTTGGCAAGCTCTGGTTGGCTGCTGCTACATCACCAAATTATGCAGACACCTGACTTATTAGCCAAGATTTAATTTAATTGGTCCACTTGGCTAATTTTTATTGGACTTTACTACATTATTTTTTTATGCAATAAATAATATTTATCCAATAATTTAATTTTAATAACTATTTAAATATTTTGATCGATTATTAAAATAAATTATTTAATTTAACTAACCAATAATTTAATTAGCTAATTAAATAATTAAGTCAATAATTAAATTGACTTAAATAAATTTTAGGTGTTTACAGGGTTATCAAATCAAGCTACTTTTCTCTTCCCCCTAAAACTGTCTTTTCAACTTTCAAAACTGCCAAAGTTAAATTTTTTTATTCTCTCTCGCACATTCTTGACATAGTTTCTCTCTCTCAATTAAAACTTCTTTTCAAAGTTAATTCTCTCTTCTAAAACTATAACTTCTCTTAATCATTTTCTCTTTCTTCTATCAAACATCGTTCGCTCCTTATCTTTGTCTCTCTCTATCACAAGCGTCTTCTTGCTTCTTCTCACCCAACGCAACCCTAATTCTTCACTGCTCCAAAAATCCTAGCCATGACCAGATCTAGTTCCTCTTCCTCCTCCTCCTCATGAAGTTAACCAAAAAATTCAAAAAGCTTGAACTAGAATTGAAGAAATTTGTAATGGAGTGAAGTTCAATGAAAGAAAAATCAAGGAGCAACCTCGAGAAAACTAAAGGAAAAGGAGAAGCAAGAGAAAAAGACTCTTTCTCTTGTGGTAAAGGTAAATCTATTTAGCACCCTAGCTACTCTTGTGTGCTTGATTGGAAATTCATTGGGAAACAAGAGTTTAAATTTAGGGAGTTGTTTGAGTTTCAAGGGTGGATGGATTTTTTATCTGTGAACAAACCTTGCTATGAAAATGTTGTTAGAGAATTTTATAGGTCTCTTAGAGTAACTAGTCTAGACGTCTTTTCTGTGAAAATGGATGGAAAACTAGAGTGTAATACCCTAATTTTCAAATAAAGTATTATATTGTGTGAATTAAGTAAAAAAATAATAAAGGAGTACTTTACAAAATATGAAACCTATTTAAAACATTACTGAAATGCAAGGAAATAAGATTTGTAAGGAATATAGGAGATCTTAAAACTATTAGATGTGTAATAATATAAATGCATATATACATATATCTTAATATGAAAATTTAAGAATTTAAAGGAATAAAACTCTAAATCAAATAAGTTTAAGTAATAAAAATATGAAATGACCAAAAATGGCACCTAGACTACTACTTAATCAAAGTGACTAAATGGGATAAATGGAAAATTTTATTCATATAAGTGACAGCTTAATATTTGCACAACACATTACATAATTCATCCTTCTAAATTATGAAAATAAGTGTACTGAAGAAGTAATTATCTTTTCATCTGTTCATATTTTCATTTCAGACGTAGCTTTCCCATTTCATTTTCTTTTCTCCATTATTTGTTAGAAGATAGCAAATAATTCAATCTGTAATTAATGAAAGAGAGACATGGGTATTTAAGAAGAGATTATATTTTCATTGATTCACACCTCCATTCAAATTTAATTTTCTCCCTTTCACATTAATTTCTTCCTTTCACATTTTTCTTTCAATCAATCTAACAATTATTAGAAATCAATCATCATAAAATACCAAGTGACTCATCATCTAAATTAAGAAAAAGGGAAGATAAG
>CANUEX010125939.1:0-21255 GCA_948099535.1 Jatropha multifida
CCAAGTGAAAAGAATTTTGTTTTCATCTCTTTCTGAAGAATAGATCTGTGTTTCTAATTTCAAATCTGTATTCTATCCTTCTGTGCTTATAATTGCATTTCTCTCTTTCCATATAGATTTTTGTAATCTATTGTGGTTAGATATTTTTAAATGAAATATATGTGTAATAGCTTAGTTGAGAAGCTATTGTGTTTTTAGGTTATCAAGCGACCTTCTCCATGTGTGAGATTTTAAAGTCTTGATCTGAGTTTTCTAATCTCTGTAAAACAGAAAATGGTAGAGGTTGGCTAGAACCTATGTAATCTAGTGAGTTAAGGTTAGATTTAGGTGGTTAATTCTATTTTCTTATACTTGTTTGTTTGTCTCTTACCCTTGAAAAGAGATAACATAGTGGAGGATCTCAAGATGCGTCTTGGGGAGGGGATGTAGGCGAGTTAGTGCCGAACCACTATAAATCTCGGTGTTCATCTTCTTTTACTTTCTGAAGTTCTACTTGATTTTATTCTATTTACACAAATGTTAATATTTCCAGAAATGCAATTTTGTTTAAGGTTTAGTTGCTAAATGTGAATGAGCTCAATCTCTATAGAAAATTAGAATTCTGGATTTTTGTATTGTGATCTTCTCAAGTTCTAATCTGTCATTTTACTTTCAATACACTTTCTAATCTTACAGAAGCTTTGTGAAGAAGTTCTAAATGCAAATACTTCACTTCACAAAGTCTTTCTAAACTTGGAGTAGCTTTGTGAAGCTGTTCTAAACTTGATAACGTTACTTCACTGAGCTGTTCTAATCTTGTAAAAAGACTTGTGAGTCAGTTCTAAATTCATTTAATGTATTTCACATGGTCATTCTAATCTTGGAACTGTGTTGTAAGAATATTCTAAACTGAATATTTGTTTCTTACATATACGTTCTAATTCCACTGCAAATAGAATTCTAATCTGGTGTTTTTAAAAGCAAAATTTTTAGAAAATCCAATTCACTCCCCCTCTTGGGTTGTACCATACCTATCATTGGGACCCACAATCTGGTATCAGAGCTTTGTCTCTCGACTTACTGAAGCTTAGCAGTTTAAGAGAAAAGATCCCATGGCAGCCCCACTTCCTCTTACCTCTTTAGAAGGTCAATCAATTTCTAGACCATTTTTGTTTCAATGGTTTAAATTACTTATATTGGAAAACCAGAATGGAAAATTTCATTAAATCTATTGACATAAATTGCTAGAGGAACATTATCAATGGTCCTCGTGTGCCCATGAGAATTAATGAAAATGTTTCAAAAACAGAAGAGGAATATACAGATGCAGATTGGAGTGACATTTCTATAAATGCAAAAGCTATTAATATACTTCACTGTGCATTAGATTTTGCTAAGTATAATAAGGTTTTTGGATGTAAGTCAGCAAGGGAAGTTTGGGAGAAACTCAAAGTAACCTATGAGGATACTGATCGTGTAAAGGAATCCAGAATCAACATCCTTTGGAGAGAATACGAAATGTTCAGCATGAAAGAAGGAGAAACTCTCGCTAAGCTAAATTCCAGATTCACCAACATAGTAAATCCTTTGAGAACTCTTCGAAAGGAAATTTCTGAAGATGAGCTTGTTAAGAAAATCCTTAGAATTCTACCTAAAAAATGGGATTCTATTGAAGTAGTTTTGAACTACAAGGAGACTCCAGTGACATATTATTACTTGATAGGAGCTCTCATTTATGAAGAGATGAAATTCTCATTGACTTTAGAAGATAAGAAAAAGAAAGGACTAGCCTTGAAAGTTGATTCTAGTGAAGAAAGCTCTTCTGATCTTGACAGTGATGACTTAGCACTTGTTGCTAGAAAATTTAAAAAGTTTTACAAGAAAGGTGGAAGGCCACAGAAAAAGTTTATTAAGAAGAACTTTTCACCTAAAAGCAGCAATTTGCTAAAGAAAGAGCCTTCTGAAGTGGTTTGTTATGAGTGCAACAAACCCGGTCATATCAAGCTGAACTGTCCTAGGTTGAAAAAGAAGTCAAAGAAGGATAAGCTGAAGCAGGCATTTGTAGCTGCTTGGAGTGACTAAGATGATTCTAATTTTGAAAGTCAAAGTGGCCAGGAAGAAGTCGCAAATATCTGTTTGATGGCCGTTACTGGTTCTGATTGTGAAGCAGACAACACTCCAAGTTCGTCATAGAAAGCTGAGAGTAGCAAAACAAATGCAATAGTTTATAAGGATGAAGAAAGCGATGTAAGTATCTCTCAACCTGAATCTGAAAGTGATCTTCTAGATACTTATAATAACCTCTGTACTGAATTTGAAAAACTTGTTAAAAAGCATAAGGTTTTAAAGAAAGATTACAGAAAGTCAAAGACAAAATGTAGTCAATTAAAAGATGCTTTTTATCAAAAGGTTACATGCAAAGATTTAATCACTGAGATCAAAGATCTGAAAAGATGCAATGAAAAGTTTTCTGAAAATCTGAAACACTTTGAGGAGAAATGTAAAAATCTGAATTCTAAAATTGAATCTTTGAAAGCTGAGATTAGAATTCTAAAGTTAATTTCAGAATCATTTTCTAAAGGAAAAATCAGTTCTAATTGTGATTGTGCTTCAAGAGAAAAACATGTTTCTATGAGTAAAAATGTCATTTCTAATGTTGTAAAATTAGAACATCAGAAACATATTGAAAAATCTGACAGTGTTAATCAAAAGAAAAATCATAGCAAGAAAGCTGAAAAAGGATCTACACTTGTTACCACTAATCCTCTAGGACCCAATGTATGTTGGGTACCTAAATCTGCGTGATATTTTCAGGTGTGCCTAAGGAGCGAGTTGAGAATAGAAATGTGGTACATGGACAGCGCTTGCTCTAGGCATATGACTGGTCATAGAAAGAAATTCACCAGATTAGAAAAGAAGAAGGGAGGTACAGTGAGATTTGGAGACAAAGCTAAAGGTAAAATTGTTGGTATTGGTGTGGTAGGTTCTAATCCTTCAATAGAAGATGTATGTTTAGTAGAAAGATTACATTATAATTTGTTAAGTGTAAGTCAGATTTATGATAAAAACAAAAGAGTGATCTTTGAGCCGTCTCATTTTGAAGTTCAGAATATGCATGATAACAAAACTTTGTTTGTAGGTAAAAGATTTGGAAACATATACCTAGTAGATCTTTTTGATATGCATAACTTAGACATATGTTTAGTTTCTGTTGACAATTCTAGTTGGTTATGACATAGAAGACTTGGACATGTAAGCATGCACCTCATTTCTAAACTGTCAAAGAAAGATTTAGTTCATGGTTTACCTAAATTAAAATTTGAAAAAGATCATATTTGCGATGCTTATCAATTAGGTAAACAAACCAGAACATCTTTCAAATCTAAGGGCATGGTTTCTACTTCTAGACCTTTAGAATTGCTGCATCTTGATTTGTTTGGACCTATCACCCCATCTAGTCTTGGTGGTGAATCATATGCATTTATCATTGTTGATGATTATTCTAGATTCACCTGGACTCTTTTTCTTAGAAATAAGGATGAGTCATATGACCTATTTGTTCATCTTCGCAAAAGAATTAAGAATGAAAAAGGATACAGCATCACTGCAATTAGAAGCGATCATGGAAGAGAATTTGAAAATCAGAAATTCAGTGATTTCTACAATGAAATAGGAATCTTCCATAACTTCTCAGCACTTAGAACACCCCAACAAAATGGAGTAGTTGAGCGCAAAAATAGAACTCTTCAAGAAATGGCCAGAACCATGCTGAGCGATTCTAAACTTCCAAAATGCTTCTGGGCAGAAGCAGTAAACACAACATGTTATATTCTAAACAGGGCCTTAGTAAGATCTAAATTGAAGAAGACTCCATATGAGCTTTACAAAGGCAGAAAGCCAAACATTAGCTATTTTCACATATTTGGGTGTAAATGCTTTATTCTAGATAACAAGAAAAACTATCTTTCTAAATTCGATGCAAAATCTTATGAAGGAATTTTTCTGGGTTATTCTAATAATAGTAAAGCATATAGGGTGTTTAATAAAAATACACTAGTTGTATAAGAATCTATTCATGTTGTTTTTGATGTATTTGATTCTACTTCTAGAATTTTAGAAAGTGATGATGTTGTAGACTTTAATCAAGAAGAACAGAATGAGCAATCAGAACAATTAGAACAGCCAGAAAACACACAAAATGAAGATAATCAACTGAATCAGAGGACAAACATGAAGTTCAGAATGTCACAGAAAACCAAATGCCAGAAACAGAAAATGAGTATTCTGACTTGCCAAAAGAGTGGCGATTCCACAAGTATCATCCTCAAGAAGATATCATTGACAACCCTTCAGAAAGGATGATGACTAGAGCTCAACTTATAAGATATTTTGGTAATGTTGCTTTCGTTTCTCAAATAGAACCTAAGAATATTGATGAAACTCAAAATGATGAGAGTTGGATTTTTGCTATGCAAGAAGAACTCAATCAGTTTGAGGTAAACCAAGTTTGGAAACTTGTTTCTAGACCTAAAAATCATTCTATTATTGGAACAAAATGGGTGTTTAGAAATAAGCTTGACGAACATGGTAATGTTGTGTGAAACAAAGCTAGGTTAGTGGCTCAAGGTTACAACCAAGAAGAGGGCATCGATTTTGATGAGACTTTTGCCCCAGTTGCTAGACTTGAGTCCATTAGAATGCTTTGTTCATTTACATGTTTTAAAAACTTCATGTTATATCAAATGGATGTAAAAAGTGCTTTCTTAAATGGTTTTCTAAATGAAGAGGTGTATGTTGAACAACCACCCGATTTTGAAGTTTATGAAAAGCCAAACCATGTTTATAAACTTACTAAAGCACTCTATGGTTTGAAACAAGCTCCAAGAGCTTGGTATGAAAGATTAAGTAAGTTTCTAATTGAAAATGGTTTTTCTAGAGGAAAGGTGGACACTATACTATTTATCAAAAAGAAAGCTTCTGATATTCTAGTTGTACAAATCTATATTGATGACATAATCTTTGGATCTACTAATGACCTTCTTTGTAAAGAATTTTCTAAGATTATGCAGGGTGAGTTTGAAATGAGCATGATGGGAGAGTTGAACTTCTTTCTTGGGCTTCAAATTAAACAATGTAATAATGGAATCTTCATAAACCAAGGCAAGTACACACGTGAATTGTTAAAAAGGTCCAAATGGATAATGCCAAGGTATGTACCACTTCTATGAGTCCATCCTCAAAATTAGAAAAGGATGAAAAAGGAAAGGATGTAGACATAAAATTGTTTAGAAGTATGATTGGTTTGTTATTATACCTAACTACAAGCAAGCTTGACATTCACTTTAGCGTGTGTCTCTGTACGAGATTTCAGTCAAAACCCAAAGAATCACACTTAACTGCTGTAAAAAGAATTCTAAGATATCTTTGTAGTACTTCTAATCTTGGCTTATGGTATTCTAAAGATGATACATTTGATCTTGTTGGGTATAGTGATTCTGATTTTGCAGGAAGAAGAGTGGATAGAAAGAGTACGTCTGGAACTTGCTAGTTTTTGGGTAGCGCCCTTGTATCTTGGTTTAGCAAGAAGTAAACATCTATGGCTCTTTCTACTACAGAAGCAGAATATATAGCTACTGGAAGTTGTGTTGCGCAAGTTCTATAGATCAAGCAATAATTGGCAGACTACGGTCTGAAATTAGAAACGATTCTAATCAGATGCGACAATACAAGCGCTATCAACCTTTCTAAAAATCCAGTCCAGCATTCTAGAACCAAACATATAGAACCTAGACACCACTTTATTCAAGATCATGTTCAAAAAGGTGACATTGTGGTTGAGTTTATACTTATAGAAAAGCAATTGGCGGATATTTTTACCATACCTCTGAATGAAAGCCAATTCTGCTTGATTAGAAGAGAACTAGGTATGTTGGTTCTAAACTCTTAACTTTAGAACTCAGTAAGTTCTAAATGCTTTCAATGAATGAAAAAGTGGAACTCTATGGTATGTGTTTTGTTGATATTAAATCTGTGTAAATTTTTTGTGTGTGTCTATGTGATTAGAATGACATATGGGGTTTTGATGTTGATCTCTAATGTTGCCATCAACATCCGAATTCAAACCTTATCAGACACATTAAGCTCTTTGTTGTCTTTAATTTTTTTTCTTATTTTATTCTTATTTTTATGCATTACTTCCTTTTATTTCTTTTCTTTGTATTGCAAAAATGGAGACAAGATATTTATTGTAGCTTGTAGAGGTTATCAAAGGTCAAGTCAGTTACTTTCTTTCTTCCCAATAACTGCTTTTTGTTTGAAATTCAAAATTATTTAGATTGATTTCTCTTTCTGTCTCCCACATTTCTGACACTAGCTTCCTCTCTCCCCTCATTTAATAAAAAAAAACTTCCTCACAAAGTTGTTTCTCTCTCTCTTCTTCCCAAAAATGCATATTGAAATCAGTTTCAACCTTCTCTTGCCTCACCTTCTCTTTCTCTCTCTCTCTCTCTCTCTCTCATATTACTCACAACTCCCTCTGCCAAAATGTCTAGTTCCTTCTCTTCCCATTCCTCCGAAGCTATGACTATTGAAGAACTTGAAACTCTTGCGCAACTCACTAAGAAATACAGAAAATAGGAGGCTGAGTTGCTAAAATCTCTACCATAGACAAGTTCAAAGTCGAAGCAAAGCAAGGATAAAACTGTGAAAAGAGAGGGTAAAGGAAAGAAAGTGACAATGGATTTCTCGCCGAAAGGGAAAGGGTTGGCTAAATTTCCTAAGGCTTAATAAGCCCTGCTATGAAAATGAGGTGAAAGAGTTTTATGGGTCATTGAAAGAAGTTGATTCTGAATCTCTGTTCATGAGGATTGATGGTGAAGAAGAGGTTTTATCGCTTGATGATTTGAGCAAAATATTCAAAATCTCTAACTCATTATCTAGAATCACTAAGATTAAGGAGACAACGAAAGTGAGTGAGTACAAAAAGGAGGAGTTTGTACAGAAAATCACCAGAAAGGATTGTTCTGTGAAGAAGTTTGTGATCGACTTCTCTGATTTGCAGGAAAATGTAAAATGGCCGTATAAGTTGATTGTGCACTATATTTTTCCAAAAAGTGAATCATTAACTTATGTGAACCAAGTGGAACTGTGTCTGATGTGGCATATAGTGGAGAGGAAACCATTCAACCTGTGTTATGCAATCTTCGACAAAATGGTGAGTAATCCCAAAAAGTTGTTGTATGGTATGGTTCTCACTCCTATATTTGTGTTCCAGAATGTTAATTTGAAAAAGAAGAAATGTCTGCTTGTATCAAGGCTTGACAACAATTCGTTGAAATTGAAAGATGAAGAACAAAAATTGGAAAAGAAGTCTGTAGAAAAAGTGATAGCTTGTAAATTAAGCATAAAATGTTATATATTTGATTATTGTTTATGGGTGATTTTTGCTTTAAATGAAGGCTTTTCACTTGGTTTTCATATTTCCCATAGGAAATGCTACATTTGGCAAAAAGGAAGCTTTGGAGGCTAATTTTGAAAGTTTTGGTGAAATTTATCAAATTGGTGCTAAGTCCTTAAAAACGCTTCTAGAAGTCTACAGTTAGCGCTTGGGCAAGCACAGGGAGAGACCAATCCAAGAGAGAGAATAGCTACTGAAAGTATTGTAATAGCGCTTGGGCAAGCGCTATGTAGCCAGCTCGCAGGAAAGATAAATGCTTTTGGAAGTTTTGTAATAGCGCTTAGGCAAGCGCTAAAGAGCTGCGACCTGGATTTCGACAAATCTTACCAGACGTGAGGAAATCTTTTTAAATGCAAGCTGATCCAAATTTTTAGGGATTTTACAGATAATTAAATATTTTAGATTTATTTTAAAAAAGATATTATTTAGTTTTAGGGATTTCTTGTTCTCTTATATATTTTGAAGGTTTGTAAAAGGAGGATTCGCCTCTTCTTCTTCCCTGTTACTTTCATTTCTACATTTAAAAAAAATAAAACAACAGATACATTTTTATTTCTTCATGTTCTTCATAGCCATGAGCGGCTAAGCTCAATATTTCAGTCGAGGTTTGAATTCAAGTAGGGATTCTTCACAATCGTGAGATCTAAACGCGATAAGTATACTCTTTAAATTTGTTTGGCTTTTGTGTGTTTTCTGCAATTATGAGAAACCCCATCTCTAGTGTTTTCTTATTATTTATTCAATAAGGGCCCATTGTTCAATCTGTAGGAAAGCACATAGCTATCAATAAGGTTGAGATTCGTATTGTTTAACTGAATTGAATAAGTAGCACATAATATAATTTAATTGCGTCCAAGCCTTCGAATTATATTATGGAAATCCACAATCTGTTTTAAATGAACTGTGCTTGTGAGTTTGTTGAATAGGGCAAGGTCTTTCTAGTTTCTACTGCTGTTAGTGAATTAACTTCTATTGCTTGTTTAGGGTTGTTCGTTAATTAAAGATTATTCTAGCGCTTTGTCTGTATAATCTAATATTACAAAAAGATTTTTCAGAGGCACTTGTCCAAATATTATAACCTGTTAGTCTTTTAGTTTTTAGAGTTATCTTTGTATCAGTGATCGATTAAGAGACTCCCATGCTGTGAATCACCCTTGGCTGAATCGTATCCTCTATTGGTATTTAATTATTTTATTTATTGCTTTCTATTAGTTATTATTTTCAATTGCTATTTGATCAAAACCCCCCTTTTATTTATTTGTCTTTATAAACTGCTTTCAAAGTAAAAATCAAGTTTTATTAGTCTCTAGGGTTCGATCCTTCTTTCCCCATTTACAATTTATCTAGATTAGGAAACCAGGAATTATTTTTGGTAGCCTCAACACCCATCAAATTTTGGCACCGTTGCCGGGGACTAATATAAATTTGATTTTTGATTTTGATGACTAGATCTGAACAGGCTAACTTAGATTTTATCCAGAAATCAAGAAGCGAGCCCATGCATTGAGGAAAGCAGCAAGACTATGAAAGGAACAAGCAGCCATGACATCCACATCTCCTTTAGACGAACCAGCACCTGAAATTCCAGTAGAATTTGAAGGCGCAGAAATTGAGTCTGAAGAAGAAGAAGTCATGGCTGAGGAACGGACAGTGAGACAACTACACGCACCTCCGGTGGAGCAACAACCCCTTTGCATTAATTATCCAGCCCTGGAGGTGGCATTTGAGATGAAATCGGGCTTCATACACCTGCTTCCTATCTTCCGCGGATTGGAGAATGAAGACCCAAACGAACACCTAAAGGAGTTTCACGTAGTGTGCTCGAGCATGAAACCACAAGGAGTGACTGAAGAACAGATCAAGTTGAGGGCATTCCCATTTTCTTTGGAGGATGCCACTAGGGAGTGGCTGTTCTATTTACCTTCGGGAACCATCAAAAGGTGGGAGGACATGGTCCGACTATTCCTAGAGAAGTATTTTCCAACTTCAACAGCAGCCTTCATTCGGAGGGAGATAAGTGGCATCAGGTAAAAAGATGAAGAAACTCTCCATGATTATTGGGAGAGATTCAAGAGACTGTGTGCCAGCTCCCCGCAGCATGGAATTACTGAACAATCTCTGATTTAGTATTTTTATGAAGGAATGCTGGATTTAGAGAGAAGAATGGTTGATGCAGCAAGTGGAGGAGCTCTTGTCAACAAAACTCCTCGACAAGCCTGCGAAATCATATCTATCATGGCAACCAACACACAACAGTTTGGTAGATGCCAAGACATGACAAAGAGAGTCAACCAGGTAAGTGATTCTAATATTGAGCAAAAACTTAATGAGCTAACAAGCATGGTTCAAAGTATTGCTATAGGTATGTTCCCTTAGGCTAAAGTATGTTGAATCTGTGTTTACCATGGACACACAACTAACATGTGCCCAACATTGCAAGAAGGTGGTCAAGAAAAGGTAAATGGTGTAGGAAGATTTCCTGGCTAGCCTCAACGAAAGTAAGATCCGTACTCGAATACATACAACCCAGGATGGAGGGATCATCCGAATTTCAGCTATGGAGGAAGGTCACAAAACGCGCAGCAATTCCATTATGCTCTACAGCAGCAGCACCCTCAAACAAGCTCTAAATCAGTTATGTCTCTTGAAGATATAGTTAAGTCACTTGCTACTAACACTCAACAATTTTAGCAGGAAACCAGAACTAGTATTCAAAACTTAGAGAACCAAGTAAGTCGGTTGGCTACTTCTCTAACCAAATTGGAGTCGCAAGGAAAGCTACCTTCTCAAACCTTTATCAACCCCAAGCAAAATGTGAGCGCAATCACCTTGAGGAGCGGGAAGGAGCTGGTGACCCCAAATTTGAAGAAGGAACGTAGCAATTCCAAGAAAGAAGCTGAAGAGGAGATAGAGATACAGTAGATCGAGAACTCAGAATCACACTTGCCCAAGCCTCCGCCACTGGTGATACAACCCCCTTTTCCAGAAAGGTAAGCTAAATCAAAGAAAGACAAAGAGGCAAAGGATATTCTTGAGACTTTTCATAAGGTAGAGGTAAATATTACATTATTAGATGCAATTAAACAAATTCCTCGTTATGCAAAATTTTTGAAGAAACTTTGCACTAACAAAAGGAAGCTAGCTGGTTATGAAAGGGTGAGTGTGGGGGAGAATGTTTTTACCATGTTGCAGAAAAAATTACCCCCCAAGTGCAAGGATCGAGGTATGTTTGCTATCTCTTGTAAAATTGGCAATATTGGTATTAAAAAGGCTATGTGTGACTTGGGTTCATCCATAAATGTTATGCCATTATCAATTTATTCTAGTTTGAGTGCTGGTCCATTGAAAAATACCTTTGTTGTGATTCAACTAGCTGATAGGTCTGTAGTGTACCCCGAAGTGGTGTTAGAGGATGTGTTAGTGCAAGTTAATGGATTGATATTCCCTGCTGATTTTTATGTGTTAGATATGGAGGATGATAATTCCCCTGCTTTTTTTGAAATTTTACTAGGGAGACCATTTCTTAGCACAACTAGAGCGAAAATCGACGCTCATGAAGGTACTCTTACCATGGAGTTTGATGGTGATGTAATCAAGTTTAATGTGTATGATGCTATGAAATATCCATATGATGTGTCCTATGTTTGTAGTGTTGATATTGTTGATCCTTTGACTCAAGATCTTTTTGAGCATGATGTTAATGATGTTAATGATGCACTTAATGTAGTGATTTGCAAGAGTATTGACATCAACAGCCTAGGTAAGCTTGAAGATAGGTTTTCATTTGATGAAACACTGCTGGAAGTTGTGCATGAAATGGAGGCGACTAGGCCTTTGAAAGGTAACATTTGTAATTTGGAGTTACCTTCTTCTCACGCCAAACTTTTGCCTTATGTTTTGCAGCCACCCAAGTTAGAGTTAAAACCTTTGCCCGACAACTTGAAGTATGCCTACTTGGGTAAGGGAGAAACGCTTTCGGTAATCATTTCTAATAAACTTAGCAAGGTGGAGGAAGAAAAGTTGGTTCTAGTTTTGCGCGAGCACAAAGAGGCTATTGGATGGACCATAGCCGACATTAAAGGGTTGAGCTCGTCAATGTGCATGCACTGTATTTTGTTAGAAGAAGGAAGCAAGCTAAGGAGAGAAGCTCAAAGACGCCTGAACCTACCAATGATGGAGGTTGTGAAAAAGGAGATTCTGAAGTTGCTAGATGCAGGTGTGATCTACCGATCTCAAACAGCAATTGGGTGAGTCCAGTACAGGTCGTGCCCAAGAAGACGGGTATAACCGTCGTCGAGAATGACGATGGAGAGTTAGTGCCCACTTGAGTCCAAAATGGGTGGAGAGTTTGCATAAACTACAGGAAGTTGAACGCGTCCACTAGAAAATACCATTTCCACTTC
Organism: Jatropha multifida; assembly: GCA_948099535.1. Lineage (NCBI taxonomy): Eukaryota > Viridiplantae > Streptophyta > Magnoliopsida > Malpighiales > Euphorbiaceae > Jatropha > Jatropha multifida. The sequence goes on from CANUEX010125939.1 coordinate 11,839, forward strand.
CTTTTATTGACCAAATGCTTGAAAGGTTAGCTGGACGTTCTCACTATTATTGTCTTGATGGTTATTCAGGTTTCTTTCAGATTCCAGTTGCACCCGAGGACTAGGACAAGACGACGTTCACTTGCCCCTTTGGTACCTTTGCCTATCGGCGGATGCCGTTTGGACTATGCAATGCCCCAGCCACGTTTCAAAGGTGTATGGTGAGTATATTTCTGATTATGTAGAAAATATAATAGAAGTATTCATGGATGATTTTACCGTTTATGGTGATTCTTTTGATGCATGCTTAGTTAATCTCACCAAGGTTTTGGAAAGATGCCTAGATTCAAACTTGGTTTTGAATTATGAAAAGTGTCATTTTATGGTGGAGCAGGGTTTGATTCTAGGCCATATTGTGTCTTCGAGAGGTATAGAAGTAGATAAAGCCAAAATTGACATGATAAAATCTTTGCCTTACCCCGCTAGCGTGCGGGAGGTTCGTTCTTTTCTTGTTCATGCAGGATTTTATAGGCGTTTCATCAAGGACTTTTCGAAGATAACACAACCCTTGTGCCAGCTACTTTAAAAGGTTGCACCATTTGAGTTCAATGAGGCATGCACAAAGGCTTTTGACAAGTTGAGAGAGAAGTTGATTTTTGCACCTATTACCTAGCCTCCAAATTGGGACTATCCTTTTGAGATCATGTGTGACGCGAGCAACCACGTCGTAGGAGCTATTCTTGGACAGCGAATTGGGAAGAATTCGCATGTGATCTATTATGCATGAAGGACGCTGGATGATGCACAGTGCAATTACTCTACCACGGATAAAGAGCTTTTGGAGATCATGTTTGCATTAGAAAATTTTTGCTCCTACTTGTTAAGGACTAAGGTTACTATTTATTATGACCTTACAGCCCTTAAGTACCTGCTCACCAAGAAGGAGTCAAAGCCTCATTTGATTCGTTGGATACTGCTTCTTCAAGAATTTGATATAGAGATAAAAGACAAGAAGGGCTCAGAAACTTAGTTGCTGATCATCTCAGCCGGTTGACATTCAATGAAAAGCCGTCCCCTTTAAAGGATGGATGACTTTCCGGATGAACATCTTTATGGATTGCATGATAATTTTGTTCCATGGTTTTTTGACATTATCAATTATCTTGTCACAGGTTCACTTCCCGAAGAATTATCCAGGAATAAGAGGGACAAAATTCATTGGGAGTCCAAGTACTCTGTGTGGGATGACCCTTACCTTTGGAAATTTTGCTCTGATTAGGTCATTTGTTGATGCATAGCCGATACGGAGATTCAAGATGTACTGCAGTTCCGTCACTCTTATGCGTGTGGTGGACATTTTAGAGCTAGTCAAACTGCTCGCAAGGTGCTGGATTGTGGCTTATTTTGGCTTGATGTGTTCTGTGACTCGTTCTCATTCTTGAAAGCTTGTGAGCGCTGCCAGCGGACTGGTAATTTGGGAAAAAGGAATCAAATGCCACTCACATCTATCTTGATATATGAAATTTTTTATGTGTGGGGCATTGATTTCATGGGACCATTTCCGACATCCTTTGGAAATTCATACATCCTGCTTGCCGTGGATTACATGTCCAAGTGGGTGGAAGCCAAGGCTACAAGGACTGATGATGCCAAACTCGTGGTAAGTTTTGTTAAAAGTCATATTTTTTGCAGGTTTGGAGTTCCTAGAGCCATCATTAGCGATTGAGGAACACACTTTTTCAACAAAGTCATGGCCAACCTTCTAAAAAAGTATGGAGTTACGCATCGAGTCTCCATAGCCTACCATCCTTAGACGAGTGGACAGGCAGAAGTATCTAACAGGAAGGTGAAGTCCATTTTGGAGAAGATAGTCAATTCAACTAGGAAGGATTAGAGCCTTAAGTTAGAGGATGCTCTCTGGGCCTATCGAACAGTGTATAAGACTCCCATTGGTATGTCCCCATTTCGTTTAGTCTTTAGTAAGACGTGCCACTTACCAGTGGAATTGGAACATCATGCATTTTGGGCTGTCAAGCATTGCAACATGCAATTGGACAAGGCTGGTGAGCAAAGGAAGTTACAGTTACAAGAGTTGGAGGAACTTCGAAATGAAGCTTATGAGAGTGCTAAACTCTATAAGGACAAGACTAAGACTTTCCATAATCAAATGATTTCCAGGAAAAATTTTAAAGTTGGGCAAAAATTTTTACTTTTTTATTCACGACTTAAATTATTTCCTGGTAAGCTTAAGTCTAAGTGGATAGGACCTTTTGTGGTCACTAACGTATTTTCTCATGGTGTAGTGGAAATACATTTGGTTAACGGCCATCGTCTTAAAATTTTCAAAGTTAACGGTCACCGTCTTAAACCATTCTATGAAGAATTCACAGCTTCTGAGCCGGAGGAAGTACATTTGGTCAGTTCGAACTTGGAGGAGTGACCCAGGAATGTCTAGCTTAAGACGTTAAACGAGGGCGCTTGTTGGGAGGCAACCCAATGCAAGGCTTGCCCAAGCCTCGTATCTATTCTTATGTTTATTTTATTTTCAGTTATTTTATTTTATTTTATTTTAATATGGGTCATCTTCTTCCTTTGGTCTCTGGTTTATTTTCTGGTTCCATGTTGGGGAGCTAGTTTATTTTCTGGTTTATTTTAATTGCCATGTTGGGGGCTCAGACTTGCCATGGTTCCAAGTCCTTTTGTTCTTTTTATTGTGTGGCCACAGTAATTATTGTGTCATTTCTTTTGTTTTTATTTTTATTTTTATTTTTATTCTATTATTCTATTTTGTTTTTATTTTGTTTTTTTATTATTATCTTTACCCTTATTTATTTATTTTTACCTTTTGCACCTGTTTTACCCTAAAATCACTATTCCTTTACACACTCTCTCTCTCTCTTTGTTTCCCATTACAGCCCCAAGGCGCCTCTCGCCGGACCTCCGCCATGCCGCGAACCAAGAGACAGGCCGCAAGGCTACCGGGTGACACAATCTCCTCCGTCCCACAACCGCACCATCCGCCTTCACCATTGTCGTCGCATTCCAATTCAGACAGGGAGGGTGGCTCGCGATCTCCATTGCCGGTCCTTGCTGCGCCTCCGTCCAATGCCCTTGGACCCAGTACAGCGCCACCAAGGGCAGTAGCGAGCTCTGCCTCTCCAGCCGCGATAGCGTGCTATGCCTCTCCATCGAAAATTGCGCCTTCAGCCATTATCGTCGCCTCCAATTCTGCTGCTACCTAGCATCAGCAACAGCGCTGTCGGACACAAGTGATGCCATCTCCGTCTGAGCCCCCAGCTAGAGCACGCCGCCGGACTCGTTCCCAGGCCCAGCGAACTAGACGCGTCGTGCCATCAGCCCAAACCCAGCCGCAATCAGCCGCGCAACGACCACCGAGTCGTTCAGCCTCTCCGATCTCTCCTCCCGTGTCTATTTCTTTCGAAGAGCCTATTTCCCCTGTTGTTGAGCCCCCCGTCTCAGTCGACCAGTCTGCCCTTACTGCACCTCCGCCACGAAGCCGTGCCCAGATGAGGAAAGGTAAGAGTCACTACTATCCCAATATTGCTGATTTGGATGTTATGTTGAGTTTGGATTTGGTTACCCACAAACAGAGGTACGCCTTTGTCCACACTCTTGAAATAATACCATGTCGTTCTGTTGATGTACCTTCCTTTGTTACGCTTAATTTGCATGATGAGTTTTGTAATTTGGTTGATGTTATTGGTTGGCGTGAATTTTTCTTTTGTCAGTGTCCCACATTCGTCGAACTTTGCTTGGAATTTTATTCGACATTTGAATTTATTCATTCTTTTGAGTCTTTCAGTCTCAGTACACCTAATGCCATTCGATTTCGTTTAATGGGTCGCATGCTTAGCTTTTCTGTTACATCTTTTAATGTCGCCTTGGGTGTGCTTGATACTGAGTCTACTACGAGTGCTACTTATTTGAATGCTTATTGTGATTATCCAGATGAGTTTGATGCGTTAGATGTTTATAGGACCTTTACTGGTAGGCTTGACATTCTTTATTCTGCTAGTCGATCTTAGGCTAATCTGATTTAGAATGCCACACTACGCTATATTCACCGTTTCTTGGCTTTCACATTTTCTGAACGCACTAAGGATACTACTATCCTGTCAAAACCTGAGTTATTTTTCTTGTGGTGTATGGTCACTGGGAGGCATGTAAATCTTGGGTTTTGGCTTGTTACCCAGTTTGAGAGCATCATTTGTTTTCGACGGGATATGCTTTTAGGTCTATTATTACTATGATAGCTGTAAGACAAGGTGTGTTGGATCTTGATGCGCATACTTTACATGTTGCATGTGCCATGCCTCCTTTGGATTTACCTATTTTAGATTCTATAGGCTTATTGCACTGCAAGGAGAGCGGTTCTTTTTCTTTTGCTCTTGTAGGTCCTATTATTCCACGCCCACAGCACGTCTTCCATAAGAGGAAGGAGACTGCAGTTGCACCTTCAGCATCCACTCCTCCTGCTGCCCAGCCCGAGGCCTCTTCATCTCTGGTGTCTCGCATGGAACGTTTGGAGAGCAAGCTTGACTACGTTTATTCCACAGTCACTGAGGTCCACACTATCCTACATGCCGTTGTGCGCCATTTGGGATTATCTTGGCCCCTGCCCTCTGCTTAGCTCATGCCTGCCTCCACAGGGAAGCTTTCTTTCCTTTATCTTTCATTTTTCTTATTCTTGTTGGAATTTGAGCCTCTGTTTGTGTTGTTGATGATTCCACATTGGGGACAATGTGAGGAGTTAGTGTGGGGGAGGATGTGCTTTTGGAAGTGCTTGTCTATGATTTATTTATTTTTCTAGCTTATTTTTGAATAAATCATTGCTTACTTACTATTATCCAACTTCTTCCATGGGAATTTGTGTTGTTTGCTTTATATATACAAAATTTTTATCAATTTCCTTCTTGTCTTGAAGTGTGATTGATTTTCTCTTTTGAGCTCTTGGGAAGCATTCTTTGCCCTTTAACTAGTTTCTTTTGCATTAAATTGGCTATTTGAAATTTTAGGCAAGTAATAGTAGTCTTTATTGTAATCTTCTATCTTCTCCACACCGTAGATAGCATTCCTTAGTCATTCTATTTTGTGCAAATCATTTAGACTTCATTAATAGGTGGAACATTAAAATTGTTTGTGCTTAATCCATTGTTGTGCACCTTTTAAAACTCTGTTTAACTTGTCTGAAGTGCTACTTTTGGATGTTTGGATGTGTGATTTGGAAGGATGGAGGGTGCAAATCGCGCAAAGAGATTTAAAACATGAGGAATAAAAGAGAACGAAAAAAGTGGTAATGCACATGAGTTCTCTAAAAAGTTGCAAAAAAAAAAAAACAAAAGAAAAATATTTTTGCAACGAATAAATGAAAAACGATGAGTGGAGAAGGCACCTTCCTTCCTTTTGAAAAAAATGACACCACGTCCTAGAGTATTGTACTTTAGTAGGTTAACCATATGTTTTGGAATGTGAAAACTTAAATTCTGATGGAACTTAATAAGTTGTGTGCATAAATTTTCAAGTCTTTATGTTTTGTGCTTAATGAGATGCCTTAAGGTTGCTGTATATTGATATGGTGTTGATAGAATAAACAATGATGATTATTACCTTGCTTGTCTTTCTTTCCAAATTTTCAATATTTTGTTAAAAGAGTGCTGTTGTAGGGTGAAGCGTGTTTCATTGTGAGTTTGATTGAGACCTAAGTCATGCTTAAGGACAAGCATGGAATAAGTGTGGGGAAATTTGATAGCTTGTAAATTAAGCATAAAATGTTATATATTTGATTATTGTTTATGGGTGATTTTTAGTTTAAATGAAGGCTTTTCACTTGGTTTTCATATTTCCCATAGGAAATGCTACATTTGGCAAAAAGGAAGCTTTGGAGGCTAATTTCGAAAGTTTTGGTGAAAGTTATCAAACTGGTGCTAAGTCCTCAAAAACACTTCTAAAAGTCTGTAGTTAGCGCTTGGGCAAGTACAGGGAGAGACCAGTCCAAGAGAGAGAATAGCTACTGGAAGTATTGTAATAGCGCTTGGGCAAGCGCTATGTAGCCAGCCCGTAGGAAAGAGAAACACTTCTGGAAGTTTTGTAATAGTGCTTGGGCAAGCACTAGCGAGCTTCGACCTGGATTTTGACAAATCTTACCAGACGCGAGGAAATCTTTTTAAATGCAAGCTAATCCGAATTTTTAGGGATTTTACAGATAATTAAATATTTTAGATTTATTTTAAAAAAGATATTATTTAGTTTTAGGGATTTCTTGTTCTCTTATATATTTTGAAGGTTTGTAAAAGGAGGATTCGCCTCTTCTTCTTCCCAGTTACTTTCATTTCTACGTTTAAAAAAAATAAAAAAATAGATCCATTTTTATTTCTTCATGTTCTTCACAGCCATGAGCGGCTAAGCTTAATATTTCAGTCAAGGGTTGAATTCAAGCAAGGATTCTTCGCAATCGTGAGATCTAAAGGCGATAAGTATACTCTTTAAATCTGTTTAGCTTTTGTGTTTTCTGCAATTATGACAAAGCCCATCTCTAGGAAAGCACATAGCTATCAATAAGGTTGAGATTCGTATTGTCTAACTGAATTGAATAAGTAGCACATAATATAATTTAATTGAGTCCAAGCCTTCGAATTATGTTATGGAAACCCACAATGTGTTTTAAATGAACCGCGCTTGTGAGTTTGTTGAATAGGGCAGGGTCTTTCTAGTTTGTACTGCTGTTAGTGAATTAAATTCTATCGATTTTTTAGGGTTGTTCGTTAATTAGGGATTATTCTGGCACTTTGTCTGTGTAATCTAATATTATCAAAAGATTTTTCGGAGGCGCTTATCCAAAGATTATAACCTGTTAGTCTTTCAGTTTTTAGAGTTATCTTTGTATCAGTGATCAATTAAGAGAATTCCATGCTGTGAATCACCCTTGGTTGAATCGTCTCCTCTATTAGTATTTAATTATTTTATTTATCGCTTTCTGTTACTTAGTTATTATTTTCAATTGCTATTTGATCAAAACCCCCCTTTTATTTATTTGCCTTTATAAACTGGTTTCAAATTAAAAATCAGGTTTTATTAGTCTCTAGGATTCGACCCTTCTTTCCCCATCTACAATTTATCTAGATTAGAAAATCAGAAATTATTTTTGGTGGCCTCGACACCCATTAAAAAGAGTCTGGAGTGTCAGGATTAGAAAAGGTAGTAAAGAAATTAGAAAAAGAAAAAGGCAATTCTAAAGAAGGAGATATAAGTTTAGAAAAGGAAAAGAAGAAATTAGAAATAGAAAGTCAGGAAAAGAGAGACAAGAAAGTTGCTGAGGCTGAAAAAGTTGTGAATTTAGAAAAGCAAAATGTGATTTTAGAAAAGGAACCAGAGGCAGAGTTTGGAGCAGAAATGGGAAACACAGAAGAAAAGATGGAGGCACCAACAGATAAGGATGATTCTGTGAAGGAAACTAAAGCTGAAAAAGAAAGGAGGGATAATCTAGAAACTGAAGTTGAGGAAGCCAGTGACGCAGAAACTGAAAAACTAAACTTAAGTGATGATGAAGAGGAAGAGATGAATTTTGGTGCTGGTCAACAAGCAAAAAAGGAGACTGAAGTCAAAGAGACCCCCCCCCCCCCCAAAGGAGGCTGAACAGAGTGACAGAGAGGCTGTCTTGATAGAAATAGAAAATAGTTTAATCGAAGAGCATAACAAGGAGCTTGAAGCGAGCATTAAACATGGCAAGGATGTAATAGAGCTTACCAAATACTTGGTTGACTCTATGGAAAAGTTAAGAAGTCTCAACGAAAGGAGACTTGCGCTTCTTAAGGTCAAAACTGCAACACCCTCTCAATCTTCTGGAAAGCAAAAGTGGTTTAAAAGCACTACTCAAGGAACTATCTTCAAAATTCTCAAGCCCCCTCTTCCTACTACCACCATAAGACCTTTCTCCTCCTCTACTGCCTAGGACATTCATAGCGCCAAAAAGTCCAAAACTGACTTTTGATGATACTTGATATCCTCTGTTGTGTGTTCTTTGTTATTGTTTGTTAGTTGTTGTGTGTTGTTATATTTTCTGTCTTTCATATTTTCTTTAAGAATAGTTTATTGTTTATCTTTTATTTTCTTTTTCGTTGTCAGCTTATATTGAAACTATATTTATGTGCTCTATTTTCTTTATTGTTGTAAAAAATTCCCTGATATATATCTTGTGTGATTGACTCTTAACCTTCTTTTATGATAACCAAAAGGGGGAGAACACAGCATATTATTGGGAGAACACTGCACATTTTCTTGAAAAACACAGTATATTCTTGAGTATTGAACTCTGCTCTATCATGCTCTAACTGTGAATTATTTATGTTCTAATGTTGTGACTCTGTGTTCTAATGATAAGAACATAATATGTTTTTCCTACGGAATGTCTTTGACTGTTAGACTTTAGAACTTCGTTCTAATTCTAAAGTCAGTTTCTAATCTCTATTCTGTTCCAGATCCCTTAAGCTTTATTTGCATTTACTCAGGGGGAGTCTATGTAAGCTCGAATTTTGCTTCATGATAAATCTGTCAAATTTAGGACTTGCATTTTATTGGTATGCATAAATTTAGGGGGAGCACATATATTTACTATTAATAAATTTATTGGTTTTGTCATCATCAAAAAGGGAGAGATTGTTGGCTCAAGGCTTATATCTCCTCTTGATTTTGATGATTATTTTAAACCAAATAAATTTATATATTATTTTTGTGTGCTAAAAATATTTTATGCAGAAATTGTTATTGAATATTAATTGAAGAAATTATTTTTCGACATCCAAGACATTTACTTGAAGACCATGAAGGCTATGGAAGAATTATTTTTTGGTTGTTATTATTATGTGCCTTAGAAAATTAATGTAGGATTGAGAGTAAATAATGTTATAAGCACAAAATTAAATTTTTCTCTCTCTCAAAAATAATTTTTAAATGTTTTAAAAATAAGAAAATTGAAAGAAGCACCCAAATGATTCTCTCCACGTTTTTCTATTCAAAATATCCTTGGAGTAAATCATGGTTGACGACTATTAAATGAAACTCTGATCAGTTGTTGTGTTTCTGAACACAACTGTTAGAATTCTGCTGCAGCTGTTAGCTTTCTAATTTGAAATACAACTCCTGGTTTAATGCAACATCTCCTCTCATTTAATGTTGGCTGGCGTGAATGTTTAAACCAAAGAACAAGTTCATTAAATGCTCTCCATGCCTTGCCTTGCTTTAGCCAAAATCTGATAGACTCATTAAATGCTTTCATTTTTTAACGTTATTAAAGTGAACCTGTCACTTCTCTTTAAAACTCTTTCTGTTCCTTCTTGTTAACGTTAGGAAAAGAGTTGGAGCCATTGTTCAAACTTTCAAAATCTCTCAAAAGCTCTCTCCTCAATCCCCCTTTGTTTTCTT